>JAOTRH010487732.1:0-58486 GCA_034768845.1 Heliamphora exappendiculata
CTATATATATATATATATATATATATATATATATATATATATATATACTCCCAACCTTTCTCCAATATTCTAGAATTGTCCGAGCATTTCCCGATAGTCCGCTCGAGTGGACCTGCACCGCTCGAGCGGTGAATCCTGAAGCTGAATTATGCAAATATTCCCAAAACTCAACTCAAACTTCAAACCTTGTTCACATCCATATATTTAAATTTATCCATTAACTTAGGCATATCAAAATCATTCATCACCATGTATCTCCACTTTACTTCCACATATCGTTAAGTCTACCGTTAGCGAGTAAACTTTTGTGGTACCCAAGCCCAAATTTAATTTTTTCTCTTCTCTTACTAAAAATATAAAAGAACAACATAAATAGGTACCAGGTCCTTACCACTTTCCCCATTTGGGAATTTTTCCCTAAAATTCGTCTCAGATCACACCAACTGTCCTTTAACCTTAATATCAATTCGCACACTTCTCTAGTCGTTCAATCTATATAGCGCCATTCTTAGTCCGCAACCCTGATCACTCTTTCAAAACGATATGACCCACAGATGCTAACACGCCTCTGATCCCAAAAGTTCCAAACTATCAATAGGACTAACTTCCGAATATCAATATTTCACAAATATTAGAATCATCCATATTCATCGAATTGTACTCATATCGGGCTTGATCAATCTAAAACGGTTCATCATTTTCCATGACACCAACTCTTATCCGAAATTAATCACCAATGCTGGAGTCAACCACTCTATTATTGATCACCGACTGTCCTTCTATGATCACCATCTCACATCACATACACGCTCCCAAAGACTAGACATTCTCAACTATAGCATTATACGTCATAGGTCTTACTACTGTTAAGATTCTCTCAATTTTGTCGAATTATGACCTAACTCACAATTGAACTCCAACGTATACCGAGAACTACTCCTTCAGCCCAAACACATATTGCCAAACTCGGACATTGGTCACTTGGGTTACACACATCACCCCCAAAATCATCCATTCTTTTACAGTCAACTAACTACCACAAATTTAAAACCATATTACTACTTTCACTACATCACTCTAACCCTTCAACCATCGAAACGACACCAACACTGCCACCTGAACTTCATAACCACTAGGATTGAACAGTCTTCATGAGTTAAAAGTCCCATACAAACTGAATCACATCCATACACATACCTATTAGCCTATCAAGTCTACCATGCCTTAGATTAAACAATTTGTAACCTCTGCACTTGCATTGCCCCCACTCATCATTACTATTTTATACATTCGCGTCTTTTTCAAACGGTTGACCTACTATTCACACTTTAAGAATTCAAAGTAATTCATAGCTCCAAATAGAACAGAGACCCAAACACACAAGAGCATATTAGAAGCACATCACATGAATATCTCAGCCACAAGGTTTCAAAAAATTTCCCACTTCGCCAAGAGCCAGAGGTACAACCATACCCACATAACCCAGGACAAGATGCATATAATGATTAACGATTCTCAGTTGATCGTTGCAGAAATGGATTTTATTTTCTCAATACTAACTCCCTTGTCAACAAGAACAAACACTCCTGGCCTATAAACTTGACCTCAAAGGGAACACAGCTCTACACACATACATTCACACAGTAGAGCGAACGAATTCCACTGAGAAAATCCACGAGAAACCCAGTCTCCCAATCACGCAAAATAGCCGAACTAAGAATCACTCAACAAACCAACAGTTACACCCAACCATAGTAGAACGGTTCGTACACCACAACTGTTTGCAATACAATCATATCTCCTTCCCAAGAAAGACATGGCTAGCCAGAAATCTTAACCCATCCTCAACGTATTCCCAGAGTCCATCAAAATTTAGTTCCCAACGATATCCAGATCATCCACTATACTAAACTCTCAACTCTCAGACTTTATTCGCACACACAAGAATACTAGCAATCTTCATACCTCATACAGCACATCTCATCGAACTACCAGCTCGTTACCAGTCACACATGAAAATATTATACCGACATTCCCATCTTGCCAACTCCTCACTTCATAAACTTGTATTTCATTATCCTAACTCCCACTAGGTAAATCTTAGCCATGTCACGGCCTTAAGTTCACTGTCTAAGCAATTCTCATAAAAGTGCACGACACCGACAAAGGAAATTAAACCATGAGGCCTTTCATCCCGAGTTACTAATAACTTTCATTACCTTGCAAATGCCAACCGCACTTCCGCTTCCCATGCACGCTCCTATTGCAAACATCTTAACCCATGGTTTCTAGTCTATTGCCCTAGGCCATCCAAACCGCACTGCTAAACTTTATTGCTCCTCACTTCTTTCCTTTGGGCAAACAACATACCCATCTCTAAATCTATGTTCAAACATAAACAACTTCCAGACATATCATACTCAAAATACACCGTCTCAGCACCAGGCTAACCATACTATCGGACCCTTTTACGTTCTTTTTAAACCTCATACATCCATGACGTTTCCAAACACAGTCTCCTAATTATGAGGGTAACAACTAAACCAGGGTCCGGCCTTCTTATAGGAATCTCACATAACTAATATTCGAGAATCTCATCACGTAAATAACTCAATCGCTAAACCTCCTTAGGGATCTCACTCAATGAGAACTAAAGCCACCTATACGTCATACAAATCAAATTACATCTCCAGAAATGCCGCCCAAATGCTCGGCTCATGGGGTAAAGCAAAGGGAACCTTCAAGAAACCATAAGTGAACGAACCCACATTCTTACGACCCCAACGTTTTACCCCTACCAACAACGAACAATCACATCATTTAACCAATTATGAAACATCTTTCTTCTTAAGGAAACTATGAACTAATGCTGGATTCTTACTCAGCATCACTACCTCTTAGGGCAATCATCATACACTCGGCTCAAGAGAAGATTAATCACAAGCCTTTGTAAAGACATCTGTCATCAGCGTACAAACATTATCAACCACCATTCACAATGTGCATATCATTCATTGCACTAGGTCTTGACGCTTAGATCTCTACTCAAACACACTAATTATCGTTCACCCCTTCGCATCCCAACGATACATCGCACACGTCCACCAGACCCTCACCGATGAATCACCAAAGACAACATCATATATACTCGCATCATTATATGACATCTCTTCATAGGGTCACTTCATATCACTCAATTCCCAGCAGGTAGGTAACAACCAAAGAAGTAGGCAAACCCTATGTCATGCACCAAAATCCAGGGTCACGTGAAAATCCACCAAACATCCGTTTTATATGAAAATGTAGGTTTTCATACATAAAAATTTGCCTGTTGAAACCAAAGAAAAACCCAACAAAGATATCTCTCATACATATAGAGCATACAGTTCCAACATTCGTATAGTATATCGCCTTATGGCATACAAAACTTGCCTTCAAGAATAGGGATACCAAAAATGGAAAACTATAAAAGTCTTCCGCCACTGCGGGCGCCACCAAAGCTACTCCTCATCCACATCATCACCTGAAAATGATTTTACAAAAAATTTCCACCCGTGAGCTGAAGCCTAATAGACACAGATAATAAGTTGTAAAGTAGGAATATGCAATCATATGGTGGGAGCGAACTCAACCACCAAAACCAAAATAGGTTTTTCACCCAAAACCCTCATATTTTCCCCATCAAACTACACAAGTCTCACAAAATGGTTTTATTAACATAAAACCCTGTTTTCATCCTTCAGACCATGTGATGCAAATATTGCAAATAACCAACCATAGTTAAGGAAAAACATTAATCAAAATCATTATTTTCTTACGAATTGTACCATCGTGGAAAAGAAGAATATAAGCCTATGTACCGACTCTGTCACATAAACAAATGTAACAACCATAGACTCCTATCCATTACCCTAGCCCTGAACCACTTAAGGCCTGCTAGGTAATGACAAGTTCTATACAGAGCACCTTGACAAACCACTTAATTTACGGGCGACAACCCGAGGGAACTAAGCAGCCAACCATCTCAATTTACGGGGACTAACCCGAAGGACCTGAGTACCTACGCTATGCACGTTTCTGGACTTATACCGACGGCAACTCGTGCCAAATACATGTCATCCTGGTACGTCTAGATAATCTTCTAAAAACTGAACTGTAGCATCAACTACAAAAACCTTTTCGTAATTATACATTATACATGTATAGAGATCTATCCATCAACATGGAGATCAACAGAACATTTCAAAATGTTTTTTTCAAAAGCAGTTATACAACGCATGTATAAGCAAGAGATCCAATCCATGAAACCATTGAGATCAAACCAAAATATGTAAAAACATATTTTCATGAAAGCATTTTAGAAAGTGAGACTCAACCCCAAGGGTTAGCTCCCAACCTCCAATAAACATGTTTCTCCCAAAGATTTTCATAAAAACCTCCTTTGCAAACCACCCTTTGCCCAAAAGAACCACCCGAGCCATCAAAACCAAGACCAAGCACTCACACAGGGATTCAGTTGACTGGCCTAAGCCCCTGGTCGACTGAAATGCTCACTGGAAAAGAAGGACCAAAATAGAAATAATTTCAGTCGACTAACCTCCCAGGTCCAGCTGACTAAACTCATAGCATGATGATCCAGTCGACTGAACTCATGAGTTCAGTCAACTAAACTCACCCAGAAAGTGTTTTGAGCTATGATTTTTGCATGTTTTTGCTTCCAAACCTCAAATCAAACCCCAAAACGTCCTCCAACATCAACAAACCCAAGCCTCATGCCAAAACCTCGAAAAGAAACCCTCAAAACACACTTCTATCCATCGAAAATGCCAAAAAATTAGTTTTAACCCAAAACTGGATCTAGAACATAAAATCACATTTTATGCATTTTTAAATGGTGAAATAGCACAAGATTAGATATGGTACCCTTATACAGCAGTAGAATATGAGATTCTACCTTGTTGGGTCAAAAATTCGATGCCTCGACCTACGTATAAATTTGAGCTTCGTCGAAATCAAATTCTGTATGGATGGATGCGTAGACCACAAAGCCAAAAGCAAGGATCGGCTGCTGCTCTGTCAAAAACAAGCCTCGGGCCCCCGAGAAGTTAGAGAGAAGGCAAAGAGAAAATGGAGAAAACTTAAGAGTTATGTTTTGAAAGTATCTTTTGAAAATATATAACTCTAGATATATATAGACCTCCAAAATATCTTTTTTTTTTAATTTTTGAAATTCGCACCGTAACTCCCTGCGACCTCCGGGACCAACCCCGCATGCTTCAAATAACCAAATCATGCACCAAAACTCATACAGGCATATTAAAGCGAAACAGCTAAAAAGGCATCAAAACACCTAACATGCGTATATATCAAAAATCAAATGGTACAGGGTCTCACAACTCTCCTCCCCCTTAAGAAATTTTGCCCTTGAAATTTACTACAAAGTCACGAGGTGAACAACTTTGGGTATTTCGCGCGAACCCCAGACTCGAGCTCCCAAGTCGCTTCCTCAACCCCGTGATGAAGCCACTGAACTTTGACATAAGCAATCGCTCTCCCCCGCAACACTTGTTCCTTCGTATCGAAAATCTTCACAGGACGCTCCTCGTACGTCACATCCTCAACAACCCGCAACTCAGTCCAATCTAACATATGAGACGGATCTGGCTCGTACCTCCGAAGCATAGAAACGTGAAAGATGCTGTACATAGATGCTAACTGAGGTGGCAAAGCCAGACAATATGCTACCGCCCCAATCCTTTCCAGGATCTCAAATGGTCCGATAAAACGCGGTGATAGCTTCCCGCTACGACCAAATCTCATCAACCTTCTACGAGCTGAGACCTTCAAAAAGACATGATCCTCCACAGCAAACTCTAACGGTCGCCTCCTCCGATCAGCATAACTTTTTGGCAGCTCTAAGCTGTCACCAGTCGTTGACGAATCACTGCAATCACCTCCGTCGTTTTCTGCACTAAGTCGGGTCCCAAAATAGCGTTCTCTCCCACCTCGTTCAACTAACGGGCGATCTACATGGCCTACCATACAGAGCCTCATACAGTGCCATTCCAATACTATACTGATAGTTGTTGTTGTATGCAAACTCTGTCAATAATAAATGATCCTCCCACGAACCCCAAAAATCAAGCACACAGGCTCTCAGTATGTCCTCCAAAATCTGAATGGTCCTCTTAGACTGACCGTCGGTCTGAGGATGAAAAGTTATACTAAAAGTCAAGCTCGTCCCCAAGGCTACCTGAAGACTCTGCCAAAAGTGCAATGTAAAGCGCGGGTCTCGATCAGAAACAATAGTCACAGGTACTCCGTGTAGTCGGACTATCTCCTGAACATACAACCTACCCAATCTGTGCATTGAGTCTCTCACTCGAATGGGGAGAAAATGTGCTGACTTTGTCAGCCTATCGACCACAACCCAAACCGCATCATGTCCCTTCGACGAGTGTGGAAGTCCTGATACAAAATCCATAACAACATTCTTCCACTTTCACTTAGATACAGGCAATGGCTACGACAATCTTGTCGGTCTCTGGTGTTTCACCTTTACTTGCTGACAAGTAAAGCATCGAGAAATGAATCGGAGCACATCCCTCTTTATTCCCATCCACCAGAACTGACAGCATAGATTGTGATACATCTTCGTGCCTCTCGGATGCACTGTCAGACGTAAGTGATGAAACTCATGTAGTACCTCAGCAGGGCACGAGTTCGGCACAAACAATCGCCCTGACAACCTCAGACTCTGATCAGAATCCATCACCCATCCTGCTGTGTCTGTCCCACTGGAAATGCGGTCCCGTATCATCTGAGCCTCCTGATCGATCCTATAAGCCTCTAACACACGTGCAACTAAAGTGGACTGTGAAGTAACTGAATACAAGTCGCATCTCCCGCTGTCTCCCCGAGACACAGATCAAACTTCCCAACATCCCTAAGCATGTCCCACTCTCGGATAGCCACAAAAGCTAACGAGACGTCAGATCTTCTACTGAGTGTATCAGCTACGACGTTTGCCTTACCCAGATGGTACTACAAATCAAAGTCGTAGTCTTCCAACAACTCCATCCCTCGTTGTTGGTGCAGATTCAAGTCCTTCTGTGAAAATAAGTACTTTAGGCTCTTGTGATCAGAGAAGACATCGAAACGATCACCATAGAGATGGTGATGCCATGTCTTCAAGGCAAAGACCATGGCTGCCAACTCTAGATCATGTGTCGGGATCCATAAGCTACAATGATGCCTTCCTGCATTAAAACGCAACCCAAACCCTCATGTGAAGCGTCACAGTACACTGTGTAACCTAAACCTCGCTAAGGAATAATTAGCACTGGTACACTGGTCAATCTCCTCTTCAGTTCCTAGAAAGCTGACTCACAAGACTTAGTCCATACAAACGTGACTCCATTCCAAGTTAAACGCGTCATCGGTGCTACAAGCCTAGAGAAGTCCTGCACAAACTGCCGATAATAACCCGTTAGACCTAGAAAACTATGGATCTCAAAAATATTCTTTGGTCACTGCCAATTTGTCACTGCATCAGTCTTCGACGAGTCCACTGATACCTCATCCTTTGACATCACGTGTCCAAGGAATCTCACCTCCGTCATCCAGAACTCACACTTTTCGAACTTTGCATACAAGCGATGTTCTCTCAGAAGCTTTAAAACAACATGCAAATGCTCCTCGTGCATCTCCCTCGTCGGTGAATAAACAATAATGTCATCCACGAATACAACTACAAAACTATCCAGGTAACGGTGGAATATACGGTTCATCAGACCCATAAATGTAGCTGGAGCGTTTGTCAGACCGAACAGCATCACCACAAACTCATAGTGACCATAGCGAGTCCGAAAGGCGGTCTTTGCTATGTCCTCGTCCTTAATCCTCAGTTGGTGATACCCTGAGCTCAAGTTAATCTTTGAAAAGCAACGCGACCTTCTCAACTGATCAAATAAGTCGTCAATCCTCAGCATCGGATACTTATTCTTCACCGTCACCTGGTTCAACTTCCTGTAGTCTATGCACAATCTTAATGAACCATCTTTTTTCTTTGCAAAGAGCGCTGGAGCTCCCCACGACGACATACTCAGGCGTTCAAACCCCTTGTCAAGGAACTCTTGCAACTGTACCTTGAGTTCTCGCAACTCAGCAGGTGCAAAGCGATACGATGGCATAGAGATAGGAGCAGCTCCTACAACAAGATCAATAGAGAACTCCACATCCAGACTCGGCGATAGCCCAAACAAATCACTTGGAAAAACATTCAGATAGTCGCACACCACAGGGGGTAACACTCCTCAAACCCTGACAGGCTCATCCAATCTGAGAGCAGAAAAGAGGAAACCCAAGTTCCCTCTCAAACCTCTGAGTGCGCAACTCCTCTGTAGATACCATCTCAGGTGTGAACCACGACAGATTCGCAAACTTGGCCTCATACTGAACCACAGACAGGTTCCCATGAACAAGAGAGAGGAACTCCTCTCGGTAAGTATCCCTCAAAGATCTCAAGAAATACTTCTCCAAGAAGACTCTCGTGAAAGAAGCCCATGTGTTATCTACAGTGGTCTTGGCGAACTTCCACCACTCTCTAGCATCTTCCCGTAGTTGGAATGCTGCTAACTTTATACGTAAAGCATCCTCCTCGATATCCAGAGTATCGAAGATTTTCGTGGTCACTTCAAACCACCCAGTAGCCACCTTGGGGTCCGGCTCCCCAGAAAAGGTCAGAGGATCCAACCGCCGAAACTCCCTCATGGCCAGAGAAGCCCTTGGCTCCGAAACCCTTACACTTGCCCTGGTAGCTTCTGCCATAGCTCTCATAGTGGCCAACATTTCCTAGATGACATCAGCGCCGCCAACATCAGTACCACCCACTTGTTCCTGTGGGGCAGGAATGTTTCCTTCTTCTAGAACATGAGCATAAGTACGTCCTCGGCCACGGCCCCGTCCCCGCACTCCCCGCGTGGACATAATTATATAGGAAGCAATATAAAGAGGATAAGCTTTCCTACAACATGCTACTACGTAACATAAACACATAATGATGCTGTCACATAGCCACTTAAGATCATGTAAACATGTCTCACATACCGAGGAGAACTAACAAGACAGACTCGCCAATTTGGATAACTTATTTAGATTCCCTGCTAGAAAACACGTCGGCTAAACGAGTTTTTAACTTGGCTTCCAAACTTGTTATTCCAAACGCCCAAAGGTAAGACTTCTCAATCTTGAGATTCAACCTCTATATCCACATATACAGAGCTATCATACTCATAAAGCAATTAACATGTTATAAACCAACGTTTAAACACATGCAAGCAAGCATACACAATCAACCTCACTAGGTGATAAACCTATTTTTTCGCATGACTCTTAGGTATTCAAACCCAGAGCTCTAATACCAAGTTATCACGCCCCAAAATTCGAGGTCACGTTAAAATCCACCGAACATCCATTTTATATGAAAATATAGGTTTTCATACATAGAAATCCGCCTATTGAAACCAAAGGAAAATCCAACAAAGATATCTCTCATACATACATAGCATACAGTTCCAACATGCGTATAATATATCACCTTATGGCGTACAAAACTTACCTTCAGGACCAGGCATACCAAAAAGGAAAAACTATAAAAGTCTTCCACCACCGTGGGCACTACCAAAGCTACTCCTCATCCACATCATCACCTGAAAATGGTTTTACAAAAAATTTTCACCCATGAGCCAAAGCCCAATAGACAAAGATAATAAGTTGTAAAACAGGAATATGCAATCATTTGGTGGGAGCGAACTCAACCACCAAAACCAAAATAGATTTTCCATCCAAAATCCTCAAGTTTTTCCCATCAGACTACACAAGTCTCCCAAAACAGTTTCATTAACATAAAATCCTATTTTCATCCTTCAGACCATGTGATGCAAATATTGCAAATAACCAACCATAGTTAAGGAAAAATAGTAATGAAAATCATCGTTCCCTCACGGAATGTACCATCGTGGAAAAGAAGAAGAATATGATCCTATGTACCGACTTTGTCACGTAGATAAAGGTAACAACTATAGACTCTTGTTCATTACCCTAGTCCTGAACCACTTAAGGCCTACTAGGTAATGACAAGTTCTATAAGGAGCACCACGACAAACCACTTAATTTACGGGCGACAACCCGGGGGAACTAAGCACCCAACCGTCTCAATTTACGGGGACTAACCCAAAGGACCAGAGTACCTACGCTGCGCACATTTTTGGACTTACACTGAGGTCAACTCGTGCCAAATACATGTTATCCCGGTACATCTAGATAATCTTCTAAAAACTGAACTGTAGCATCAACTGTAAAAACTTTTTTGCAACTATACATTATATGTGTATAGAGATCTATCCATCAACATGGAAATCAACATAACATTTCAAACTGTTTTCCTCAAAAGCGGTTATACAACGCATGTATAAGCAATAGATCCAATCCATGAAACTATGGAGATCAAACAAAAATATATAAAAACTTATTTTCATGCAAACGTTTTAGAAAGTGAGACTCAACCCCCAAGGGTTAGCTCCAAGCCTCCAATAAATACGTTTCTCCCAAAGATCTTCATAAAAACCTCCTTTGCAAACGACCGTTTGCCCAAACAAACCACCAGAGCCATCAAAACCAACACCAAGCACTCACACAGGGACTCAGTCGACTAGCCCAAGCCCCCAATCGACTGAAATGCTCACTGGAAAAGAAGGACCAAAACAGAAAACATTTCAGTCGACTGACCTCCCAGGTCCAATCGACTGAACTCATAGCATGATGATCCAGTCGACTGAATGAGTTCAGTCGACTGAACTAACCCAGAAAGTGTTTTGAGCTATGGTTTTCGCATGTTTTTGCTTCCAAACCTCAAATCAAACTCCCAAACATCCTCCAACATCAACACACCCAAGCCTCATGCCAAAACCTCGAAAAGAAACCCTCAAAACACACTTTCATCCACCGAAAATGCCGAAAAATAGTTTTAACCCAAAACTGGATCTAGAACATAAAATTACATTTCATGCGTTTTTAAACGGTGAAACGGCACAAGATTACATATGGTACCCTTATACAGTAGTAGAATCTGAGATCTTTCCTCGTTGGGTCAAAAACCCAATGCCTCAATCTACGTGCAATTTCGAACTTCGTCGAAATCAAATTTCGTTCGGATGGATGCGTTGACAACGAAGCCAAAAGCAAGGATCGGCTGCTGGACCGTAAAAAACCAAGCCCCGGGCCACCAAGAAGTTAGAGAGAAGGCAGAGAGAAAATGGAGGAAACTTTAGAGTTAAGTTTTGAAAGTATCTTTTGAAAATATCTAATTCCAGATATTTATAAACCTCCAAAATATTTTTTTTTAATTTTTAAAATTCACACCGTAACTCCCCGCGGCTCCCGCGACCAACCCTGCATGCTTAAAATGGCCAAATCATGCACCAAAACTCATATAGGCATATTAAAGCAAAACAGCTAAAAAGGCGTCAAAACATCTAACATGCGTATATATCAAAAATCAAACGGTACAGCGTCTCACAACCTACACCACAATCTCAAACTCGCGACTTCGATATACCCACCATGAAACGCAAAACGCTCAATTGAGAATGGCTATATCTTATGTCATTATACGGGTGCCACCGGCACACAGCCATCCAAACGTGAAAGCGACAACACGCAATATGAACAAAACGAACCTCGCCCATCAACTATAGGCCAAATGGCACCATTCTATCCATCGCCCATAAGGGCAAGATAAACCCACCATCTCCAAATCTTAGATCATGTCACATACTACGAACATTGTGAAACCCTGACCTATTTTATTTTTGGAATAATTTCAGGATTAACGGAGTTAGAGTTAATCTTTGACCTCGGGCATTGGGGTTTGTTCTTCTTCACAGTATAGCAATAGGTGTGTATGAGTTTTATGCTTGTTCGGGTTCCATTGAGGCTTGCTTGGCTAGCGTTTGGGCCGAAAAAACCTGTTTTTACGCGAAAAAACACACTACCCAACAGTTCGGTCGATTAGGGGGCTTAGCTCGGTCAACTGAACTGAAGATTTGGAGTTCGGTCGACTAGACATGGGGGTTCAGTCCACTGAACCAAGGCGGTGGGTGTTTTTCATGTTTCCAGTAGACTGTTCAGTCGACTGGAGTGGGGATCTAGTCGACTGAACTGAGGATTTTGGCAGATTTTAGAGTTTTTCTATGAATATCAAGCTTGGAGATATTTTGGAAAAGAATACTTCTAAGCTAAGTTTCAGTTCTCTAGGCCTTCTCTCTAGATTTTTTAGGGCTCGGGGCTCGGTTTTTAGCAATCTGACTATAGATCCTTGATGTTGGTGCCAGGGGGGTTCGTATATATCCGGACAGAATTCAGTTTCGTCGAGGTTCGATTTTTGAGGCTTCGAGTTTTAACTCGTTGAGGTAGGATTCTAGACCCTACTACTGTATAAGGGTGTTTTGTGTAATTATGCGTGTTTTCATCGGGTAGAAAATACATCAAATGTGATTTTCATGTATAAACCATGGTTTTTAGGTAAAAGTGGGTTTTTACGCCTTTTCTTGGCTGTATACATGATCCAAGTGTGTTGGCATCCGTGGTTTTCAAAAAGAGATTTGAAAACGGTGATTTGTGAAATCGAGTGAAAAATGTCTTTTTGGAGGTTTGGAGCTAACCCGCAGGGTTGAGTCCCACCTTTTAAACATTTTGTTGAAAATGATTTTAGATCTCTATTTTGACGGATTGGATATCTTTTTATACATGTGTTGTATAAATTATTTGACGGGTTTTCGTAGTTGAGCTATAGGGGTTTTAAAATGTTCTCTATAGATGTACCGTGACAGTGTGTGTGTTGAGTTGGGCTTTCATTGCTCCTCGGTGTAAGTCCGAAAACGTGCGCAGAGTAGGTCCCTACGTGCCTTCGGGTTAATCCCCGTAAACGAGTTGATGGGTGCTTAGTGCCCTCGGGCTGTGGTCTCGTAAACTAAGTGGTTGTGTGGGTGCTTAGTGCCATCGGGTGTGATCCCATAAACTAAGTCGATTGCCTCTGTTAATGGCGTTATTGTTGTAACTTCATATAGAACTTTTCATTACTAAACCTACGGGTCGAGGGTTATGGACGAGAGTCTATAGTTGTTACCTTTGTCGGTATGGCAGAGTCGGTACATAGGACTACATTTATATCTTTCTCCTCGGCTGAGTAGCCTGAGTGGAGCTTACTGTTTTATTTACAGCTTTTCTTTAACTATGGCATGATATCTGCTAGGATGATATGCATAGTTTGAAGGATGGAAAATGTAGGATTTTATGAGATAAAACCTTTTTGAGACTCATGTTAGTCTGACAAAAAACTTGTTATTTTGGAAGGAAAACCTTTTTGGCTCCCTTGGTTCAGCCCATGTGAGTATAATTGCATAGCCTGCTTTACAGTTTTATTGTCTATGTTCTATTGGGCTTCGGTTTACGGTGTGAGATTTTGCTGTAAAATCTTTTCAGGTGAGCATGAGGAGTTGACCTAGTTGCAGAGGTGATGGAAGACTTGTTGTAGTTTTTCCTATTTTTGTACATATACTTTTACATGTAAAGCCTGTGATGGCTGGTTTTGTATGCCTCGGGGCAATATGCTTATTCATGTATAAGAATGCATGTTTACTGTTTATGAGAGTTGAAGTTTGGAAATCATTTATCCAAATGTTGTATTTTGATTATCAAATGTGAAACTTATTTTTTCTTAAATAGGTGTTTTAGTGGGCTTTCGCGTGATTCAGATGTTCGGGGCGTGACAATTTGGTATCAGAGTTTTGGGTTCGAATACCTTTGAGCTGTGGAAAGAGGGTGTGTTACCTGGTGAGGATGTGTGTGTGTTTGGTTGTCTGTGTTTGGAATATGAGCATGTTGATATCGTGTATATGTATGCGTAGAGGTTGGACCTTATGATTGATTAGTTTTTCCTTCGGGCGTTTGGATTAACAAACTTGGGAGCCAAGTTAGAATCGCGTTTCATAGACGTGATTTCTAGTAGGGAATCTAAGTAGGCTATCGAAAGTGACGCGTCATTCTTATTGGTTCTCCTCGGTATCGGTGTCATGTCTGCATGATCGTCGTGGCTATGTGTTAGTATGACTATGTGATATGTGGTAGAAGTAACATGATAGATCGACCTTAGGTTGTTGTGTTTCATGCTTTCTTCATATATGACCTGTACACCCTTAGAGGCGACGAGACTGTGTTTTGGGTCTTGTTTATACAACTCGGTTGCTATCAGTTGCAGAAGCAGCGTTGTGGGTTGAGCGTCGATCGCTTGGTATGTTGCGAAACTCATCAGTGAGTTGGGTCATGTGTGAGGTTGGCCTCGATTGGTATCTGTTAGGTATTAGTACGAGCAGCATTTGTTCGGGTGCAGATGAAGCCTAGTGAGTGGCTTGGTTATAGTAGCTGGCTCCCCTCAAGAGTAGGCTAGTCGATGTCAGAGTTGTGTTATGGTTGACCTTGTGAGTCGAGGTGATGGGGTGTCAGGGACCCTGGGAAATCAGTCGATGTGATTGGATTAGGGATAGCGACAACCCTTCAAAGTCTTGGTATATGTGGTTTTGGCCATGTGATGGATTAGATACATCATGAGCCATGCTATGTCTTGAGCCATGTACTCAGGACGGGGTATAGATGGGAACAAAGTGGATGGGAGCATAGAGATCCTTGGCCGAGCGTATGTTGAGATAGCAGAACGTGTGGTTCTAGTGATATTTCCTGGTAGTCAGGATGTCGATGGTGGTTAGCCGGATGTTGTTGGTAGTCTGAGTAGTCTGATGACCTTAAACGTTGTGTACATTTTGAGGTTTGAAAATTGAGTTCCGAGTGAGTGAGCTCAATGATATGGGAATGTGTAAGGGCTCCTGTGATGAGTATCGGTTCTGTGAGATTCCTACGGGAATGCAAGCCAGTGGTTTGGTCGATATCCTAGCGATTAGGAGATCATGTTTGGGAACCGTGCGAGGTTTATGTGGTTGGCTTGGTGCTGAGATGAGGTACCCTGGGTATGACATGTCTGGAGGTTGTTTGTGTTCCACTTTAGGTTCAGAAATGGGTATGTTATTTGCCCACGAGAACGAAGTGTGGAGTGATAAGGTCAGTAGTGTACCGTGTGGTTTGGTTGGCCTGGCGTGATAGGTGAGAAATCGCAGAGTACGATGTCTTTGATCGATGTGTGCTTTGAGAGCACACATCGCAGACCTTTCATCCAGGTGTTCCCTTTATTAGCAACTCTGGATGAAAGGTCTCAGAATTGGGTTCCCTTTGTTTGATGTTGTGCCTTGGACAGTGAGCTCGAGGCGGCGACGTGATTATGGTTTGCCTAGCAGGAGTTAGGTTGTGTAGCGCAACCTCATGAGGTGAGGTTTAGGGCGCAATGGGATGTGTTGTACCGGATGAGCTTGGTGTAGCGAACGGTCTGAGTATCGTGATTGAAGTTGACAGTAGCTGTGTGACTGTAGTCAATGTGGCCTTGAGGTAGGACTTACAGAATTCTCAGAGGCTAAGTGTTGAGGAGTACTCCCAATACGCTGAGGTTGAGTCATGGTTTCTTATTAAGCCCTTGTCTTTCCTTTGGATAGAAGGAGAGAGAGAGAGAGTTTTCTTGTAGACGATTGTCTGGTGTGAGTTGTTTCATCTCGGTTGGATAGAGATGCTAGGTTCTTGATTAGTTTAGGTTTTGGTTGTGTTATGAGACTGTGGAATCTCAGTGGATCTATACTCATGTCTGACCCTTGGAGTTATGACTTTGGGACTTGTGTCACCGTGATTGGGTGATTATAAGACGGATTCTTCGTAGCTTTGACGCGTGGTGCGAGACGCTCTACATCTGAATGTCTGTGTGTGTGACCTGGGATCCGATTGCTCCCGCGGTTGGGAACTGCAAAGAATTACGTGATGGGATTGGTATTCTCCCGCAGTGGAAGGCCGTAAAAGAGTACATAGGAGTGTGCTAAACATGGTAGGTCGTGGTGACCTAGTCAGTGTGGCTTATTTGTTTGATAGTTGAACCATATGGGTTGCGTCCCCTATGCTGTTTATTTTCGATAGACAAGAGTGTTGGTGTTGAGGCGTAGCGTTCTTTTCAATGATCAGTTGAGGATCATTAGACATTGTGTGCGTGTGGTTGTGTCTCTAGCTCTTGGTAGAGCGGGGATTTTGTTAGAACAGTGCGGCTGTGATATGTGTATGGTGGGTTTCTGGTAGACTTTTGTGAGTCTCGCTTGAGTCTTGTTTAGAGTTTTGAGCTGCTCAGAATTCTTAGAGTTCCTGGAGTCGAGGAGTGGTTGTCGATTGTGGTAAGTGTTGTGCTTTGGCATAACTGTTGTTTGTGTGGATGGTAGTTCCAAGAGTATGATAAAGTATGAATCAGGAAGGATACGATGTTTGGGAAGCCTTGGTTGGCGTGGCCTATTTGGACCAACGCGACTGCTTGATATGGAACGGAAGGGCCGTGATTAGTTTAGTGAGGAAATTGCTAAGTGTAAGAATTAAGTTTTGATTGGTGTCTTGGGTTAAACTATTCTGCTATTGTGGATTCAAGGAATTGATGTATGTGTTTTGCGTTGGAAGTCGACCTGTTAGCTTTGCCGGATCACGAGGATCATGTTTGATTTGTCAGACGACGGAGATCGTGTTTGATTTGAGGTTGATCTGTAGCCTTGGTATTAGTGATCTGATGGTGAGAAGTTGAGTTGTGCAGTAATGTGCAGTGGCGTGCTGTTCCATGGGAGTTATGATTTAGTTGATATAGATTGTTGGATACCTATGAGATATTCTGTCTATGTGACGTATTTGGTTGAGTGACTCCCTAGAATCAGGTGACTTTGTGGTTGTGATGCCAGATTGATTTTCGATTGTGTGGAACCTTGTCCCAGACAATGGTGTGCCACCTGATGTTTCTCCTGGGTGTGAATTGTGGTTTGTGATGGAAGTTTGAGTAGAGGATGAAGGTTTAAGGGTTTGATGAGATCTGTTCTTTGGTGTTCCAGGTGAGTTAAGTGAACTTCTCTCTGGTGAGCTTCTCTCTGGAATTGGGTGTTGTGGTGTTGCTTGTGGATCGGTGTCATGACAGCTTCAGTAATGGAGATATTGGCATCGGTAGGGTGATGATGTGGTATTAAAGTCGGTGGTCATCTGGTGATAGTCAAGACTTGAGTAAAGATGAAACGTTTGGTTCATTAAAGATGAAAACTTTCTCTTATATGGTAAATTAGATGTGCTATTCATTTCAGTTAGTTGCAGTGTAGGAGAGATTGAAGTAATAATATAAAAATTATTCACCAATGTACCAGAACAAATAACTCATTTATTATCTTTAATAACCACATAGTTATTAAAATAAACAAAATATCCGTCTTTAGCCAATCCAAAAATGAAAACTAAGTTTCTTCTAATGGTAGGTACATAAAGACAATCTCTCAATATTAAAAATCCAATCTCTACCAAAATTGAAAGTGACATCTTCTACCACAACTGCTGTTTCCTTTGTATTATTGCCCATATGCAGGTAAATCTCCTCATCACTAAGTTGTCAAGTTTTCTAGAACCCCTGCAATGAATTACAGACATGATTAGTGGCTCTCGTATCTACACACCAGGTACCGGTAGATAACACCGCTAAACATGTTTCCACAACCAGTGAACAAAAATTACCGTGTTTGTTCTTTCTTCTGAGAAATACTAGACATAACTTTTTCTAGTACCAGGTCTAGTTGTAGTGAAAACATCTGCCGTTCAGCTTTTTTACACCAGTCCGTGGCCCACTAACTACCGTGAAAAATGTGTCTCCCTGTTTCTGAACCTTTTTCTTCTTCATATCTTTCGTCCAAGAGGAAGAACCTTTTTCTGAAATGGACACATTTCCTGGTATTGAAAGAATACCATTTGTAGTTAAAACTATATCCAAGTTACATTTCCAGTCAACATAATTTGGTCTCGAATGCTTATTTTCTTTGAGTATTAAAGCGAGTGGGTTGAAATTTATTTTAATCCTAAGAATCACATAATTAAAAAACCGTTAATTATGATGAGCAAAACTTTAAATTTATTTTAATTTGATTCCTTCTACCATTTTAAAATTAATTTGCCAGCAGCCTGGTAACCCGAGAAAGCATACCACGATGGGTGGACGTCTACTATCCTTCACAAGACTAGACATGCCAATTCCTTTTAATTTTACTATCTAAGCAATTGACCATGCCAAGCAAAATTAAATAACTGACATAGTTTCGGTACAGGATATAATAGCAGTGACTCAGTTGGAGAGAATATTATTATGTACAGTTTAGTATTAACCATCATCTAATCCTAAATTAATCGCTTCGCAATGAACCCTTCAGTTGGAGAAGTGATCCACACTAACAATTATCCAGAATTATTTCTAAAGGAGATTTGTACTGCCGATACCGCAATTAATCTGTCTGTTGGGGAGGAAGGCCTTACTGCCGACACGTAGGGTTTAATTGCATCATCTACAAACTGGTGATGGAGATTACGGAATTTATCTGTGAATAAATTCCTTCTCCCACTTAGATTTTTAAAACATTTTTTAGGGTTATAAAAATTCGTTTAATTAAAATAAATTTATTAATTTTGAAAATCACACGATCTGAAAGAATCAAATATCTTTTCGTGTACACGATTTCAAATATTCTAGTTTATTAAACTATTTTTCGAAAATCATACGATCTGAAAGAATCAAATATCTTTCCGTGTGTAAGATTCTAAAAATTCTGATTTATCAAACTATTTTTTCGTGTTTAAATGCGTAGCAAATAAAATTTAATAAATACACAATTTTTTTCCAACTTTTCAGCTAAGGTAGTGTTTAAAGGCATTTATTTATTTTATTTTTCGTTCTAAATTTTTTGAAAAATAATAATTTATTTTGATTAAATATTTTTTAATTTAATTAATTCAAATTTCAGAATTAATCTCTATGTTTTTCCAAGATATCTGATTTTAAAAAAAATATCTTAAACGTGATATTTTGTAAAAAATAAAATATCTAAAGTTTTTTCATTTAATTAAAATTAATTAATTAAAAAATTATTTTATTTTCTATTATAAAATATTTTAATTAAAATCGAATATTCGAATTAATTAAATTAAAAAGATAAATAAAATTAATAATAATCATCTACGGAATTAAAATAAAAAAAAAATAATTGCAAGATAAATAAAAATTTCAATTTTATGATTGAATTGAAACTCTAAAAAATTTATATATGATGTTAAGATAAACTTCCAATTTGGATAAACACCGGTATAGTGTTTGAACTGAAACACTAATCTCAAATCAACCGAAACAGCTGCTCCGAATACCACAAATATCGCAGCCAAAGTTTGCTTCAACCAAAAGGCCACTGTTTGAAAACCCCTGGGACTTTGTTTTTGGGATTGCCGAATCTTCTTTTTGCTTTGGGAAAAACCGTGCCGTTTGGTGATGCTGCGGCTCTTGGAGGGTGCTGTGGTTAGCAATTGGGACTGCGCCAGCCTGGCGCTTGGTAAAGCGCGCTTGGAAAAGCTAATCTTCAACACACTGTTTTCCATTTATTGGACCACTTCTGTGGCTAATTGTTGAATTGTGCTGCCGCTTTGACTTCAACAGTGCACCGTTTGGGATGCTTGGATTGCACCACTGTTTTGTGAACAGCACCACTGCTCACGCCTGGGATTTACCTTGGAAACCTATTGCCGAAACAGTGCTGCGCCTTATGGATTGCGCTGTGTTTGGGAAAAACCGCTTGCTTTGTACAGAATCAATTTCAAGGTTGTCCCAAACTTCATGGCAACGGACTTGATAATTAGATTTCAAGTTGAATTCCATGAATCCATGTGTGATTCATGATCCCCAAGCTAATTCCATTGAATCCAATAATCACACGTGGCTTCCTTATTCATCAAATCATGCAAACCAATTATGATTCCACTGGATAGAATCATGATTCCAAGAAATAAATCCTTGTTTGTTGCATAAAAAAAAACTTCCAAACGGGTGAATCATCAATAATGGAATTATCTCCATGCATGAAATCTCATGCTTAGCCGGAGAAGCCTGACGCGGTTTGGCCTTATTTTCCGACTTGTTCTTCATTTGATCTTCAATTGTTTTTTTTATTTTAACCAAAAAAAAATTATTTGACCAGAAAAAAATACCGCACCTTTAAACCACAGGAACTACCGCCGTTTCTTCCATACATGTTCTTATTTTTTCTGTCTAATAAACTAGAAAAAAACTTAAAGAACATAAAATTATTTTACATCGAAACCTATGTCCTGTAAGCTCACATTCGATTTAAAAAAAATTAATCTAACACGGTCAACCCCCGTGATTAAAAAATTAATTAAATCATCATCCACGTATTCAATCAAATATAAAAATAAAGGATGATCATAAAACCAGGATTAGAACGCCTGCAAAACAAAGTTAATACAGTTCTAAATCTACCCGACCCTGATAACCATAAACAAAAAATAAAAACGACTATGATACCAATTTGTTAGAGGCAAAACTATCAAGATCATTATTTTTGAAAAACGATTACCGGTAAAAAAATTTACTGGACGGGCAAACGGCGAAACGGGCTCTAGATAAAACTTTTGACGAAGAACGATCAAAATAAAACCCGTGCAACCAAAGTTAATTTAAAAAAATACCTCTTGTAGATTTAATCTTCAACTACGACTTAATTCCTAGTTGAAGCTCATGTCAGACCTTCTACTGGATTCCCTTATGCGATCCTCGAACGAAGTGTGGGTTACGATCCTCCGACAACTTGCACCGATAGAATCCCGATGTATTGTTTAAAGTCTTGAAAGGCAAAAATAATATATCAAAAATGATATATATAAATCATTCTCAACTGGTTCAGTCTACTTGCATATATATAGGGTTACAGTAGGGACCTGGCGAGTAATTATGAGTAAGACTTCTAGTGGAACACAGATACTTACGGGCGATTTCTGCAATTATGGAAAGACTCAGTGGTTTCTGTAATTTTCATAAAATGCTGAATTACAGTTCACACCACTAAAGAGTTATAATTGCACTCTGACCCATATTCTTAAGATCTTCTTGCATTGAGCTCCTGTTATAAAATACTTATCATTTCTCCCCACGTTAAGATTCCTGATATCCGCCAATTAAATTTAATTACTGACAATTTAATTTAAATGGCATCTTGATATTCCTTAAGCCATTCCGCTTAATTTATTTGACCGCCGAATAATTAAATCCACCTACAGGGTTTGGTCCGGTCAAAACTTATAAGTATCCTTAAGGGGGTATCGTCAATCCCGATCATCGGGACGCGAATTTCGTCAATAATTAATATTTTTTATATAAATAATACCGCTATCCAACTCACCGGGAATATAGACCCATATAAGATCGCACCTTCTAATGAATCAAAATAACGAATATTAAATATATGCAAATCAATAATTATTTCAGGATTAAGAGGATAAGCACTATTCATAATAATCTTAGGGTGTGAATTAATTTATATAGCCAGTAGTCAGTACTAAATTAATTACCCCAAATGTCCCGTTCAATACACACAAAGTGTACTAGCACAAAAAGTTGGAACAATAGATGATGCTATTATCTATTCCCCGTAACCAAGACAGGCTTACTAAAACTCTGTTCCACAGTTATACCGATGGTATGTCCATTTGCATCTAAACTGTGAACATAAAACTTATATTCTGCAAGAATCTAAAATTTGGTCTTCTGTGTGTAAGCCGTACTCTACACGCCAGATTAAATACTATACAGAATATCGAACATCTATGTATAACAAAGAGGTGATATACATACATTGCTCATAAAGATTCTCATCAAATAAAAAACTAATTAAATACTAAAAACATAATTTTCAATATACCAACCCTAACATGTACAGCGTTGCCGGGGCATTTTTGCTGTTATGCAGTGTTGTTGGGTTTACATCAGAGGTTGTTGATGGTTGCGGGACAATTATTGGTTTGAGTTTCAGTATTGAATTTTGGGGGCGAAATTCCCTTAAGAGGGGGAGAGTTGTGAGACCCTGACTTATTTTATTTTTGGAATAATTTCAGGATTGACAGAGTTAGAGTTAATCTTTGACCTCGGGCGTTGGGGTTTGTTCTTCTTCATAGTAAAACAACAAGTGCGCATGAGTTTTATGCTTGTTCGGGTTCCGTTGAGGCTTGTTTGGCTAGCGTTTGGGCCAAAAAAACTAGTTTTTACGCGAAAAAATACACTGACCAGCAGTTCGTCGACTGGAGGGCTTGGCCCGGTCGACTGAACCGAAGATTTGAAGTTCGATCGACTGGACATGGGGGTTCGATCGACTGAACCAAGGCGGTGGGTGTTTTTCATGTTTCCAGTAGGCTGTTTAGTCGACTGGAGTGGGGGTCCAGTCGACTAAACTGAGGACTTTAGCGGATTTTGGAGTTTTTCTATAAATATCAGGCTTGGAGATATTTTGGAAAAGATTACTTCTAAGCTAAGTTTCAATTCTCTCTGCCTTCTCTTTAGATTTCTGAGGGCCTAGGGCTCAATTTTCAACAATCTAACTATGGATCCTTGATGTTGGTGCCGGGGATTTCGTATATAATCGGACAGAATTCATTTTTGTTGAGGTTCAATTTTTTAGGCTTCGAGTTTTGACTCGTCGAGGTAGAATTCTAGACCCTACTACTGTATAAGGGTGTTTTGTGTAATTATGCATGTTTTCACCAGGTAAAAAATATATCAAATGTGATTTTTATGTGTAAACCTTGATTTTTGGATAAAAATGGATTTTTACGCTTTTTCTTGGTTGTATACATGATCCGGGTGTGTTGATATCCATGGTTTTCAAAAGGAGGTTTGAAAACGGTAATTTGTGAAATCGAGTAAAAAACGTCTTTGTGGAGGTTTGGAGCTAACCTGCAGGGTTGAGTCCTACCTTTTAAATGTTTTGTTAGAAATGATTTTAGATCTCTATTTTGATGGATTGGATCTCTTTTTATACACGTGTTGTATAAATCATTTTACGGGTTTTCGTAGTTGAGTTACGGGGGTTTTAAAATATTATCCATAGATGTACCGTGACAGTGTGTGTGCTGAGTTGGGCTTCCATTGCTTCCTGGTGTAAGTCCAAAAAGGTGTGCAGAGTAGGCCCCTACGTGCCTTCGGGTTAATCCTCGTAAACGAGGTTGATGGGTGATTAGTGCCATCGGGCTGTGGTTCCGTAAACTAAGTGGTTGTGTGGGTGCTTAGTGCCCTCGGCTGTGATCCCGTAAACTAAGTCGGTTGCCTCCGTTAATAGCATTATTCTTATAACTCTGTATAGAACTTGTCATTACTAAACCTACGGGTCGAGGGTAATGGACGAGAGTCTATAGTTGTTACCTTTGTCGGTATGGCAGAGTCGGTACATATGATTACATTTATATCTTTCTCCTCGGCAGGGTGGCCTGAGTGGAGCTTATTGTTTTATTTACAACTTTTCCTTAACTGTGGCATGATATATGTTATGATGATATTCATAGTTTGAAAGATAAAAAATGTGGAGTTTTATGAGACAAAACGTTTTTTAGACTCGTGTTAGTATGACGAAAAACTTGTGATTTTAGAAGGAAAACCTTTTTGGCTCCCTTGGTTGAGCTCGTGTGAGTATAATTGCATAGCCTGCTTTACAGTTTTATTTTCTATGTTCTATTGGGTTTCAGCTCACGGTGTGGGATTTTGCTGTAAAACCTTTTCAGGTGAGTATGAGGAGTTGACCTAATTGCAAAGGTGATAGAAGACTTGCTGTAGTTTTTCTTATTTTTGTACATGTACTTTTACATGTAACGCTTGTAATGGTTGGTTTTGTACGCCTCAGGGCGATATGCTTATTCATGTATGAGAATGCATGTTTACTGTTTATGAGAGTTGAACTTGGAAAATTATTTATCCAAATGTTGTATTTTGATTATTAACTGTGAAACCTATTTTTTCTTAAATGCGTGTTTTGGTAGGCTTTCGCATGATCCGGATGTTCGGGGCGTGACAAACATCATCCCCTTATGGGACCTCCTCATACCGACATGTCATCCCGCGACGACCAAGTCAGCTACACCAACAACATCTATACCATGCCCCACGAACTTCACACACTCATCTTCTTACCGAACACTGTGTATTCCACATAATCTCTTACTCTTGAGAATGACGACCCAAGTCACAAAACCCTTCTCCGTGAAACTTTTCAAACTACCTCGAATCTTCGTTCACCACATCACAACTACCATCGATATACATCTCCTCTTATATACACGCACATCACTCAACAACTAACCCATCGATAACATCTTCATTCCATATACTCTTTCCACATACACTTTCCTTAAGAAACACAACTCAACACCATGCCATATGAAAAACACAAGGGTCATCAATCTGACCTTCAAAATCACAAGATACGTAGGAACACTCCTAAGGGTAAGAGACATTCCCAGTCACGTGTCTAAGCACAAACTTTTTAACACCTTTTAGGCTGGAGATTTTTACGCTCTCGTCCACTATGTTCCCGTTCACTATGCTCCAGTCCATACCCAATCTCGGGGTACATGGCTCATGACACAGCATGGCTCATGATGCACATAATCCTCAACGCGCCTAAAATCACACCTCATATCCATACATAACCAACAACCTCCAAGGGGTTTAAAACAATCTACCATACTTGTACGTCAAACCACTGGTAGCTCAACACATAACGAAAAACTAACTACGGTCACCCTCGACTCACATGGATACAACATACTCCGAGCAGTCATTGCTCATCTCTCGAGTTTACACCCACCATATTTACTAACCACTTGGTCGCACTTCCACAACCTACACCACCATCAAAACCACAACTCTCCTTAGCCCCACGGGCATAACTTTTATAACGAGAGCATCACAACACCCCACTAAATTAAACTCAACTTGACTTCCTAGTGTCAAGCTATGCATTACCCAACACCTAGTCACATCACATCAACACATACCGAGGGAAAGCCCTAGAGCAACGCGACAATCCGAGCAACTAGTTTAGATTTCTCATAGAAAGAACGTCGGCCAAATGCTTTACTATTTTGAACCCCAAAATAGTTGATTAGACGCCATATGGCATGCCACATCACCTTAAGACTCAACCCTCTATACTCGTATAAATACGTAACATGTGCAACACAATTCAATCGCAAACCCATGCAAGCACACAACTCATGCTGTGTAGTGGTGCCTAACCTCGTCAAACAGGTCACATACTAGGGTCATGGTTACTCCCCACGGCTCCTAGGTATTCGAACCTAGAACTCTGATACCATTCTATCACGTCCCGAACCCCAGGGACCCGTGAACTAACCCCAAATCGACCCTTCTAAAGGTCATCTATTAACACTTCCATTTTACTTTAGATTTGAATTCAAGGTTCATTTAGAAATAAATATTTTCTTGAACAACTATATTTTTATTTTATCGACGCATAACAAATTCTAAATAATGCTTCAAGTTCCATAAGATCATTTACAAAATAATATGTCATTTCATTCGTCCGACTTATCCAAAATACAAGAACAAGATCAAATACATCAAATCCTTTAACTTTATGTGTACATATGGCACAAGAAAAGAAATACTAGGCCCCTCTTCTAACCCATTCCCAAAATGCCTCCATCATCTCGGTATCATCAATTCTCCTCGAAACCTAAAAAATGATTTAGCAGTCGTCATGACCCGAAGCTCGTAGATATAGATTAACTCAGATATAATGCATGATTTGTAAGGTGTGATGGGTGCAACCGGAATAAAAATGCAAGTTCCATAAATTTGTTATTTATTCCTACAGACACACCCACGTACGCCGAGTTATTCATTCATTAAACCTTTTTCAACATATTCCTTCTTTTCACATTTATTCTCGTTGCTCGATTTTTCACAAAAACCAAATCATATTTTCATTACTCGCTTTATCACAAAAATCGTATCACAATTAATGAATCGATATCGGGTGCAGCTTATAGAAATTCCTCCCTATTATCCCAATAGGCTACGCGAAGCAATTGGGTAATAGATAACTCTATAACTCACCACGATACAACACCACTTTTCGGGGGCTAACCCGTGGGCATGTGGTCCCCATCTTGCGCAAAGTTTTGGTCTTTCACCGTGGACCCGTCAGGCTAACTTAATCCATATTAATCCATACGGTTAATTATTTATTCATTTTTCACAAAAATCTGGGAGTTCAACCCACAACTGATTCCTCTCTCTAAATATTTTCTCATAATACCTCTTTTCAATTTTTACGTTTCAACTTCCAATTTTATTTCCAATCAAGTCTTATTTTAACATTTCATCATTTCTTTCAATTCAAACGGCATCATAAATTTCAACACATAATTTCTCATAATCACATTCCATCTATCAACTTCATGAAATGCCAACGTGTAATTAACTCACACATGACCGTGTCATTTGAAACAAACAGAATACACCCATTATATGCATACACATGTATATACAAGCCAAAATTCATGTTTTCTCTCTAAAGTTTAAACTCTTAAATGATAACCATGTCGTTAAATAGCCCACAATTTTTAACACCCATACTTGTTCTCAAGACCGTAGTCACATATCAAAAACCCATTTTTACTGCAAACAACACCAATCGGTATGATACTAGCATTCCAACCCAAGTGTAGTGAGGTAGGTAAATCCATAGCCCAAGGGATAAGAAATTTGATAAAAAGGTTCAATATTGATGAAAATATCATTTTTAAAAGCATTTGGCCAAAAATGGGTGAAAAATGGTTGTGAAAATCTAACATACCCTCACTAATTTAAACATAACTTTTTCTACAAAAATTATTTTCTTGTGAGAGTAGTCTTGTTGGAAAGAGAACTTCCGGAGCTTCGATTTGAGTATAAAAATTACCATATTCGGAGTTCGAATGAGGGAGATATGATAAAAAGAAGTTGGTCCTGCGCAGTCAGTTCGCTCGAGCGGACGTTGGGCGCTCGAGCGCCCAACCTTCTGCCATGTGAGCGCTCGAGCGGACAGGCCTCTGCTCGAGTGTGCTGGTACCCGAGAAAATCCAAAATTTGCCCCTGTTTTGATTTACAAACCCCAAAATGTATAAACATTCAAGATTAAGCTTTAAATCACCTTTTCTAATCACAAAACATTGTATTCAAAGTCTCATAACCCTGCTTTCGACAACAATTTTTCAAAGACATGATTAAATCACTTCTCCAAAACCCCCAATTTCATAAAAATCAACTCAACTACACACATCTATCAAATATTCATATCTCATATGAAATCAACTTGGTTTTCACATATGTAAGCAAAATATCAACCAAAATCAACAAAGACATATGAGAGAATCTAGATCCTACCTTGGATTTGCACAAAAGCTTGAATTTCTTCCTACTTCTCCCTCCTAGGGTTTGGATCTGGAAAGTTCTTGCTTCCTTAATGCTTTACCTCCCACCTTCTTGGTCCAAAGCTTGATTTTTACCTTGGCTTACTCCCAATCTAGCTTCAATCTTCAACTTGAGGGATGGAAGGTTAGGGTTTTCACATGGGGTTTGGGTTTCTCTCACTCTCTCTCTCTCTAGGGTGGAAAAAGAAGAGAAGAGGAGAAGAAGAGAAATGGGAGACGTGGGCAGGAGGGTTCTCTCTCAATATATACTCTCAATTTTTCTCTAATATTCTAGAATTGTCTGAGCATTTTTCGATAGTCCGCTCGAGCAGACCCTCACCGCTCGAGTGGTGAATCCTGAAGCTGAATTTCGTATATATTCCCAAAACTCAACTCAAACTTCAAACCTTGTTCATATCCAAATATTTAAATTTCTCCATTAACTTAGCCATATCAAAACCATTCATCACCATGTATCTCCACTTCACTTCCACATATCATTAAGTCTACCGTTAGCGAGTAAAATTTTATGGTATCGAAGCCCAAATTTAATTTCCTCTCTTCTCTTACTGAAAATATAAAAGAATAACATAAACAGGTACAAGGTCCTTACAGAACTAATTTTAAAATAAAATTTAAAATTTTGCTCACCATAATTAATAGTTTTTGATTATGTGATTCTCATGAATAAAATGGCTTTCAATCCACTCTTGACTATACTCAAAGAAAACAAACTTATAGGTCCTAATTATGTTGACTGAAAAAGGAATCTGATATAGCTTTAACCACCGGGGGTGTTCTTAGGAAACTAAGAAATGTATTTGTTTTTTGGAAAGGGTTCTTCCTTTAATTTGAAAGGCAAGAAGAAGAAAAAAGTTCAGAAACAGGGTAACACGATTTTTAAGGTAGTTAGTGAGTCATGAACTGGTGTGACAAAGCCGAAAGGTAAATGTTTTCACTGCAACCAGACACGGCACTGGAAAAAGTAATGTCCAATTTATTTGGCAAGCAGGACAACAAAGGTAATTTTTATTCACTAGTTGTAGAAATATATTTAACGGTGTTATCTACCGGCACTTGGTGTGTAGATACGGGAGCCACTAATCATGTCTATAATTCTTTGCAGATATTCCAATAAATCAGAAACTTAGTAATGGAGAAATTTACCTGTACATGGGCAATAATACAAGGGTAGCAGTTGTTGCAGTGAAAGATGTCACTCTCAATTTTAGTAGAGATAGAGTTTTAATATTGAGCGATTGTCTTTATATATCTTATATTATAAGGGGTTTAATTTCTACTTTTTTAGATTGGTTAAAGGCAGATATTTGGTTTATTTTAATAACTATATGATTATTAAGGATAACAAACAGTTTATTTGCTCGAGTACATTGGTGGATAATCTTTATGTTATTACCCCTATCTCTCCTACACTGTAACTGAATGAACTAAATAATACATGTAATTCACTATTTAAAAGAAAGAATCTTCTTTAATGAACCAAACATATCTTTGGCACTTACGCCTAGATCATATTAATCTGAAAATGATAAATAGATTGGTTAAAGATAGACCTTTGAGTTCATAAGAAGTTGAGGCACTTTCAATCTGTGAATCCTACTTTGAGAGTAAGATGACCAGGAGGCCATTTTCGGTTAAAGGCTATAGAGCTAAAGAACTGTTAGAACTGGTTTACTTTGGCTTATGTGGACCTATGACTCTCTGGGCTAGAGGAAGCTTTGAGTTTTTTGTCACTTTCTGACGATTACTTAAGGTATGGATACATTTATTTGATACACCGCAAATCTGAATGCCTTAAAAAATTTAAAATACTTCAGATGGAAGCAGAGAAGCGTCTGGGAAAATATATCAAAATACTTCAGTCTGACCGTGGTGGCGAGTACCTCTTTGGAGAGTTTAGAGATTATTTATCAGAGGAGGAGATTATATCCCAGTTGATTGCACCAGGTACTTCACAGTAGAATGGTATAGCAGAAAGAAGAAATTTAACTCTTATGGAGATGGTGAGATCTATGATGAGTTATTCAGACTTACCTGATTCGTTTTAGGGATTTATATTAGAGAAAGAAACTTGTATTCTGAATTTGGTACCTTTTAAGTCAGTACCTTCTACTCCCACAAAATTGTGAACGGCGCAAGCCTAGTCTAAGACATATTCAGATTTGGAGGTGTCCAGCACACGTGCTGAAAGGGTACACGGATAAGTTGGAACCAAGAACGAAAGTTTGGTTTTTTGTTGGATATCCTAGGGAATGAAGGGTGATTTATTTTATAATCCTAAGGATCAAAAGGTCATTGTCAGTGCCAATGCATGATTCTTGGTAGAGGATTATGTAATGGACCACAAGCCCAAAAGTATAAATATTTTGGAAGAGCTGAGAGAAAATACCAGTAGTATGGTAGAAGTGCCATGAAAAAGTGTCATCAATATCCCATTGTCTCGTCATAGTAGGAGAATTATCGAGACATGTGCCGATTTTGAACCAGATCAGAGTGCTACCACAAACATGCTGATTTTATAACCAGGAGTGCATGTAGATGATGGTACACAGGGTTCAGAATCAGCACAGCGTATCACTGTTAGTACACAGACGCATGTAGTGCCTTATCGTAGTCAGAGAGTTGTTCGTCAACCCGATTAGTATATGTTCTGGGGAGAGTTTTTTGACAAGATCGTAGAAGAATTGAATATTGAACCCTATAACTACAACAAAGCACTCTAAGATAAAGATGCAGAATTATGGCAAAGAGCTATGAATTCAGAGATGGAGTTTATGTACTCTAGTCAGGTCTAGGAACTTATAGAACCATCCGAAGGAATAAAACTCATTAGAAGCAAGTGGATCTATAAGCGGAAGAGAGGAGTAGATGGGAAGGTAGAAACCTTCAAAGCTAAGCTTGTTGTAAAAGTGTTTACTCAGAAAAAAGAGGATTGATTATGAGGAAACCTTTTCCCCGGTAACTATGCTTAAGTCTATCTCGATTCTCTTACCCCTTGTGGTTCATTTCGATTACTAAATTTGGCAAATGGATGTTAAAATAACTTTTCTTAATTGAAGTTTTGACGAGTGTATTTTTATGATACAACTAGATAATTTCATAGCAAAGGGTAAAGAGCACATGTTATGCAAACTTAAGAGATTAAGCAGGCATCTAGGTCTTGGAATACTCAATTTGATCAGACCATTAGGTCTTATGATTTTGATCAATATTCTGACGAGTCCTGTGTGTACAAGAAGCGTGATGGAAGTATGGTGGTGTTTTTAGTACTTTACGTGGATGATATCTTGCTCATTGAAATGATGTGGGGGTGTTATCTTCGGTGAAGGTATGGTTATCCAACCAGTTCGATATGAAAGATTTGGAAGAAGCCAGTCATATCCTCGCGATCAAGCTTGTGCTAGATCAGAAACAGATGATGTTTTGCTTATCACAAGCTACTTATATCAATACAGTCCTTGCTCGTTTTAGCATGCATAATTCCAAGAAAGGATTTCTTCCTTTCAAGCATGGAATCACTTTATCCAAGGATCAGTATCCTAAGAAACTTAATGAAATAGAAAAGATGAAGGCGATTCCTTATGCTTTGGTAGTAAGACTCCTCATGTATGCTATGCTTCGCACTAGACTCGACATTTATTTTATGGTTGGTATAGTTAGCAGATATCATTCTGATAAAGGTAGGAGTATTGGACATCGGTAAAACATATAACTAAGTACTCGAAATGGACTAGAGATTATATATTGGTTTACTAGGTAGATGGTCTAGTACCTTTGGGATACACAGACTCAGATTTTCAGTCAGATAAGAATTCTTGAAATTTACCTCAGGATATGTGTTTACCTTGGAAGGTGGAACACATTGAGAGTAAATATCTCATAATACAAGAGATCGTACAGATAGGTGATGTAACCGTGGCCAAGATTGCATCAGGAGACAAACTTGCAGATCCTTTTACAAAGAGTTTACCAGTTAAGACGTTTAACAGTTATGTAGAGGGCATAGGAGTCAGATGTATGACAGCATAATTTTGAGTATAAGTAGGAGATTGTTAGGGTTGTATACTAAAAATTACGATTTTGATTTTAGTATTTTATTTTATTTTTTAATAAAATTAAATTTTTTATTTTGTGAAAATCTTAATAAGAAATGTATGCGTTTCATTATTTATTTAATGATTTGCATGGGTATATTTTATTTTGCATAGTATTTAATCTGGTGTGTAGAGTTCGACTTACACACAGAAGATCAGATTATTGGTTCTTGTAGAATATAAGTTTTGATTCACAGTTTAGATGGATTTGGATACACCATCGGTACGACTGTAACACGATATTTTAGTAGATCTGTCCTAATACGGGAAACGGTAATTGTCTTGATAATTATTCTGACTCATTGTGTTAGTATACTTTGTGTGTATTGAATAGGACTAAGTTGGGGTAATTAATTTTATATTGACTTTATAAATTAATTACACCCCATGGTTATTATGAGCGCTTATACTCTTATTTCCGAAATAATAAATTATTTACATATATTTACTATTCGTTATTTTAATTCATTAAAGAATGCGATCTTTATGGGTCTATATTCCGAGTGAGTTGGATAACGGTATTAATTATATGGTGAGTATTAATTATTGATGGAATTTACGTCCCGAAAAATCGAGATTGATGATACCCCCTTAAGTAAGTTTATAAGTTTTGACCGAGTCAAACCCTACAGGTGGATTTTATAATTCGGCAATCAAATAAGTTAAGCGGAAGGTCTTAAGAAATTTTAAAAAAAGCTGATTAAATATAATTGTCAGTAATTTAATTTAATCGGCGGGTATCTGTAATCTTAACGTGAGGAGAATAAATAAGCATTCAATAGTGGGAGCTCGAATACTATGATTTCGAGAATAAGGCTGTGAATGCAATTATAATTCTTTAGTGGAATGAATTATAATTTATGTTTTCTATGAAATTGGTTGAGGGTTGAGGCAAGATCTCATAATTACATTGCAAGCTCATATCTTATTTACTCTACGGGCCCCTACTATATCCTATTTGTATACTGTTATAAAACCTAACTACCATATATTCCATATAGCGTTCTAGGATTCCCACATCTTATGAATCCAGAGAACAGGCGACTGGACAGGTTTTGAAGAACACGATAAATCAAATTCCACTCTTTGTTCGTGTTTAGCATATGGGAATACAACAGAAGACTTGTGTCAGAGATTTGACTAGAAGTTAAAAATCGCGACGGATCGTTGACTAAAAATTGTTGTAGCAACCAAAATCATCCAACCTGATTTTGAAATGTATAATCCTAAAACTAACTTTGAGAGTATTACCGAATTTTATTTTGATTGTTCGATATCAAAAAGTTTTAATTTGAAGGTAGTTTCAGCATTTGCCCATCTAGTTATTTTTTGACTAAAATTATAGATATAATCTTAGTATTTGGGATGTTTGCCCCAACATCAACCTGGGGCTTTACCATTGAGTCCGGAAGAGCTGTCAAGAAAAGTGCTCAAGCCAAGACCGGGCTACGTGAAAGGACTTGACTTGAGACATTTCTCCTTTCACAGGAACATCACTACATATACCGAGAACAATGAGTATGTGAGGCATCTTGAGATGCAGATAGTAGAGCTTCAACAAGAGAACAAGCGACATGAGGAGATGACAGTGAGTATCGTGGAATTTCTGAAGAGCCAAAGATTCAGCGGTCATTTTGGGAGTGGAGATTATTCATCTACTAGTGGAGACTCTACCTAGTTAGTATTTTATATACCTAATTTTGCATAATAATTATTTTGTAAGTCACTATTAAACATATTATAATTGTCTAACATAAATGAAACAATAACAAAGTTGTTAACTCGCAGCACATACACGAAAAGGTTCAGGCACTGGCGCTAACACCTCCATAGACACTAGGATGTAAAGATAAAGAAAACGTGCAATAAACTACATCTTGTAGTGTAATTCCATTAATACAATAAATCAACAAATAAATATTGAACATGGACATCCAATTTGAGTTTGTAATGTAAATATTTCTTTTACTTATATTTGATTATGAAGTTAAAATATTTAATTTTACAAATATGATTTATGAGAATTTGACTTGATTCTTCTATTGTATTTGCAAATTGGATAGTCATTAAGTTGGTGGGAATCATTATGGACAAAATATATTGGCTTTCAGATTTGGTAACTTTTGTTTCATTTTATCCGACATTGATATGGATTTGGAGATTGGATGTGCATTGAGTTTGTGGGGATTATTTTGGACAAAACATATATGGTTTTGTGATTTGGTAACTTTTGTTTTATTTTATTGGATATCGATATGGATTTGTATTTATTTTCAGTTGGTTGTAGAGTTAGATGTACTCTAATTGGTTTTGTTAGACATGTTTTGTTTTTTATTATATAATAGTCATGTTAGATTACTTATGCTTATATTTATAGATATTGTTGCATGGTTAATTTAGATATATTATTAATTAAACAAATAGCTTTATGAATGTACAAATTTAAAAATATTTTATATTATACTGGTTAAACAGTTAAACAGGTATAAAGATTTGTAAAAAGTATTCTTCACGACGAAATAGACCTGTCACGCCCCTACATAAGGGTCATGCGAAACCCACTAAAACAATTTAAGAAAATAAGGTTTTACCGTTGAATATCAAAATGTACAACATTTGGATAAAGAAATCCTCACAATTTAACTCTTATAAACTGAAAACATGCATCTCATACACAAATAAGCATATCGCCCTAAGGCGTACAAAACTAGCCATCACACGCGTTACATGTAAAAGTACATGTGCAAACAAAAGAAAAAACTACAGCAAGTCTTCCATCACCTCTGTAACTAGGTCAACTCTACATGCTCACCTGAGAGGGTTTTACAGCAAAATCTCACACCGTGAGTCGAAGCCCAATAAGAAAAGACAATAAAGCTGTAAAGCAGGCTATGCAATTATAAGCATACCAACTCCCCCACAGGAGCCCAAAAAGGTTTTCTTCCCTAAAACCAGAAGTTTTCATCCTTCAAACTATGCATATCATTCTAACAGATATCATGTCACGGTTAAGGAAAAGCAGTAATAAAATAGTAATCTCCACTCAGGTCACACAGCTGAGGAGAAAAGATGTAAATAAAATTCTATGTACCGACTTTGTCACACAGACAAAGGTAACAACTATAAACTCCTACTCATTACCCTAGACCCAAGTCATACAGACTGGCTAGGTAATGACAAATTCTATACGGAGTTAAAACAACAACGCCATTAACGAAGGCAATCGACTCAATTTACGGGGATTAACCAGAAGATACAGAGCACCTACACTGCGCACGTTTCTAGACTTTTATGTTGGAGCACTACAGGCCCACATACAAACCACACACACTGTGTCACGGTACATTTATGGAAAATATTTAAAAACCCACAAAGCATTTTTACAACATATGTATAAAATGATCCAATCCATCAACCATGGAGATCTAAAACCATTTCCAGCAAAACGTTTAAGAGTTGAGACTCAACCCCGCGGGTTAGCTCCAACCCTCCAAAAAGCACATTTTTCACCATTTTCCCAAAACACCTAATTTTCAAACCTCCTTTTTGAAAACTACAGATATCAACATACCCATATCATGAAATAAATCGATAAAAGCGTAAAAACCCACTTTTACCCAAAAACCAAGGTTTAAACATGAAAATCACATTTGATGTATTTTCTACCCGGTAAAAACACGTATAATTACACAAATCACCCTTATGCGGTAGTAGGGTTTAGAATCCTACCTCGAAGAGTCAAGAACTCGACGTCTCAAAACGGAACGGCGTCAGAACGAGAATCCATCTGAATGGATGCGAAGCCCTAAGCCCCGACAACAAGGATCCATAAAGGATCGAACTCAGAACCAAACCCTAGGCCCTCAAAGATACAAAGAACCAAACCACGGGCCCTCGAACTCTGAACTCCCTAGTTCGATCGACTGGACAGTGTTATTTTTGATTTTCTATAAAAGGTCTAGTGGCTGGTTTTTTGATACAAAACCTTTCTTCAGACCTAAGAAACCCCATTTTCTCCTCATTCTCTTTAGATTTGAGGGCCCGGGGCTTAGTTTTGAGTTGATTCCTTCGTGGATCCTTGCTATCGGGGCCGAGGGCTTCGCATTCATCCGATCAGATTCTCGTTCGGACGTCGTCCAGTTTGTAGACATCGAGTTCTTGACTCTCTGAGGTAGGATTCTAGACCCTACTACTGTATAAGGGTGTTTTGTGTAATTATACGTGTTTTCACCTGGTAGAAATTGCATCAAATGCTATTTTCATGTGTAATCGTGGTTTTTGGGTAAAAGTAGGGTTTTTATGCCTTTTCTCGGTTCTATGCATGTTTTGGGTACGTGGTATCTGTAGTTTTCAACTAGGGTGTTTGAAAACGAGGTGATTTATGAAATCAGGTGAAAAACGTCTTTTTGGAGGTTTGGAGCTAACCCGCGGGGTTGAGTCTCACCTTTTTACACGTTTTGTTGGAAATCGTTTTAGATCTCCATTTTGATGGATTGGATCTCTTTTATACACGTGTTGTATAAACTGTTTTGTGAGTTTCGTAGTTGAGCTACGGTGGGTTTTAAAATGTTATCTATAGATGTACCGTGACAGAGTGTGATTTGAGTTGGGCTTCTATTGCTCTTTGGTGTAAGTCCAAAAACGTGCGCAGAGTGGGTTCGCTACGGTCCCTCGGGTTAATCCCCGTAAATGTGGTTTGGTTATGTTTCGTCCATCGGTTGTGGCAAACCATAAAGAAATAAGTGTGTGATTTGGGTGGTTTTCCATTGGTCAGGAAAATCCGTAAAGAAGTCGGTTGCCTCCGTGAATGGCATTGTTGTTGTAACTCCATATAGAACTTGTCATTACCTAGTAGGCCGTCAGTGGTTCAGGACTAGGGTAATGGACATGAATCTATAGTTGTTACCTTTGTCGGTACGACAGAGTCGGTTCATAGGATTCCATTTACATCTTTTCTCTTCGGCTGTGTGGCCTGAGTAGAGCTTACTGTTTATTCACAACTTTTCCTTAACTGTGACATGATATCTGTTAGGATGATATGCATATTTTAAAGGATGGAAAACTTGGATTTTTATGAGATAAAACTTTTTGAGACTCGTGATAGTCTGACGGAAAACTTGTGATTTTGAAAAGAAAACCATTTTGGCTCCTGTGGTTGAGCCCGTGTGTGTATAATTGCATAGCCTGCTTTATAGTTTTACTGTCTATGTTCTATTGGGCTTTGGCTCACGGTGTGAGATTTTGCTGTAAAACCTTTTCAAGTGAGAATGATGAGATGACCTAGTTACAGAGGTGATGGAAGACTTGCTATAGTTTTCTCTTTTTGAGACATGTACTTACACATGTGACGCCTGTTGAGGCTGATTTTGTATGTCTTGAGGCGATACTATTATTCATGCACGAGATTGCATAATTTACAATTTTATGAGAGTTGAACTGTGGGGACTTTTATCCAAATGTTGTACATTTCTATTATCAACTGTAAAATCTATTTTCTTAAATGTGTGCTTTGGTGGGCTTTCGCGTGACCCGAATGTTTGGGGTGTGACATTTCCAAGGCAAAAACTGGTTTCTAAGGTCCAAACAAGTCTCTATCGAACCCCAAAAAGCGTATAACACATTTATACTTACTGTTCTATCACTTAAAGCATAAACCATGCATCGATTCTACTCATATACTGGAAGAAACACATCAAATATATAAATAACCTAAAAGATAAGGGTTCAGGGTCTCACAACTCTCCCCCCATAAGGAATTTTGCCCCCGAAATTCATAACAAGGTCATGAGGTAAACAGGTCTGGATATCTAGCACGCATCCCATACTCAAGCTCCCATGTCGCTTCCTCAACCCCGTGAAGAAGCCATAGGACCTTAACATAAGCAATTGTTCTTCCCCGCAATACCTACTCCTTTTTATCAAGAATCTGCACTTGATGTTCCTCATAGGTGACATCCTCATCAACCCGCAGCTCAGCCCAATCTAACTCATGCGAAGGATCAGGCTCGTACCTCTGAAGCATAGAAACGTGGAACACGTTATGCACCGATGCTAACTGAGGTCACAACGCCAAACGGTAAGCAACCTCTCTAATCCTGTCAAGGATCTCAAACGGTCCAATGAAACGCGGTGATAGCTTCCCGCTACGACCAAATCTCATCAAACCTCTACATGGCGAGACCTTCAAGAACACGTGATCTCCCACTACAAACTCTAAAGGTTGCCTCCTCTGATTTGCATAACTCTTTTAGTGGCTCTGTGCTGTAAGTAGGCACTGACGAATCACCGTAACCTTCTCCGTTGTCTCTCGCACCATGTCGGGCCCCAAGACTGTGGTCTCTCCCACATCTGTCTAACACACGGGTGATCTACACAGTCTACCATACAAAGCCTCATACGGTGCCATCCTAATACTGGACTGATAGCTATTGTTGTATGCAAACTCTGCCAAAGATAGATGATCCTCCCATGAACCTCTGAAATCAAGTACGCATGCCCTCAACATATCCTCCAGAATCTGTATAGTTCTCTCTGATTGACCATCTGTCTAGGGGTGAAAGGCAGTATTGAACATCAAGTTCGTCCCCAAGGCCTCCTGCAAACTCTGCCAAAAGCGTGAAGTGAAGCGCGAGTCTCTATCAGAAACAATGGACACTGGCACTCCATGCAATCGGACTATCTCTCTGACATACAAGCTACTCAATCATTCCACAAAATCTCTCACTCGGATGGGGAGAAAGTGTGCAGACTTCGTTAACCACAGCCCATACGGCGTCGTATCCCCTAGGTGACCAAGGAAGTCCTGACACAAAGTTCATCGTGACATGCTCCCAATTCCACTCTGATATAGGCAACGATTGTAGCAATCTTGAGCCTCCTGGTCCGTCTACTGGACCTCTAGCACATGTGCTATCAAAGCAGGTCGCAAAACTACAGAGAACAAGGTAGCACCTGTCGCAGTCTCTCTGAGGCAAAGATCAAACTCCCCAATCTCTCCAAGCATTCCCCACTCACGTATAGCCACAGAAGCTAACGATCCATGAGACCTCCTGCTGAGAGCGTTAGCCACCACATTGGCCTTTCCAGGATGATACTGCAAATCAAAATCATAATCCTCTAACAACTCCATCCATCGTCGCTGGCGCAAGTTTAGGTCCTTCTACGAAAATAGGTATTTCAAACTCTTGTGATCGGAGAATACCTCAAAGTGCTCACCATACAAATAGTGATGCCATGTCTTCAAATCTAAGACCACGGCTGCCAACTCCAAGTCATGTGTAGGATAGTTCCTCTCATGCGTCTTCAACGGTCGAGAACCGTAGGCTACAACCTTGCCTCCCTGCATCAACACACAGCCAAGACCGTCATGGGATGCATTACAGTACACAGTATAACCCAAGCCTCGCTCTGGAATAATCAACACTGGCGCGCTAGTTAATCTCATCTTCACCTCCTGAAATGCCAACTTGCAAGACTCCCTCCAAACAAATACAACTCCCTTCTGCGTCAGACGTGTCATCGGCGCAGCAAGTCTAGCAAAGTCCTTCACAAACCGTCGATAGTAGCCTGCTAAACCTACAAAACTACGGATCTCAAAGACGCTCTTCGGTTACTCCCAACCGGTCACAGTATTAGTCTTTGACAAATCCATAGCTACTTCATCTGTCGACACTACGTGTCCCAAAAGTCTCACCTCTGACATCCATAACTCGCACTTCTCAAACTTTGCATACACGCGATGTCCTCTCACAAGCTATAGAGCGATACGCAGATGATCCTCGTGTGCCTCCCTAGTGGGTGAATATATCAAAATATCATCCACAAACACCACTACAAAACTGTCCAAATAAGGATGGAAGATCTGGTTCATCAAACCCATGAACGTAGCTGGTGTGTTCGTCAGACCGAACGGCATAACCAAAAACTCATAGTGACCATAGCAAGTCTGGAAAGAAGTCTTCGCTATGTCCTCATCCCTGATCCTCAACTGATGGTATCTTGATCTCAAGTCTATCTTTGAGAAGCAACTCGAACCCTTCAGCTGATCAAACAAATCATCTATCCTCGGCATTGGATATTTGTTCTTCACTGTCACTTGATTCAGCTTTCGGTAGTCAATACACAAACATAACGATCCATTCATCTTCTTAGCAAAAAGAGCAGGCGCTCCCCACGGTGAAGTACTCGAGCGTATAAACCCCCTATCAAGTAACTCCTGTAACTGCACCTTGAGTTCACGCAACTCAGCTAGTGCAAAGCGATAAGACGGCACAGAAATGAAAGCACCTCCTGGGACTAGATCAATAGAGAACTCCACCTCACGGCTCGATGACAACTCAAATAGATCATCAGGAAAAACATCAGGATAGTCGCACACCACCGGAGGTAACTCTCCTCAAACCCCTACCTCCTCATTCAACATGAGAGCTGCAAAAAGGAAACCCAGGTTGCCCTGGTTCCGCACAGTACTAGGTAAAGTTATCAAACCCTCATCCCGATCTCCCACAAAATAGAAATAATCTCCTGCCGGTGTACAAATCATTACCCACCGTCAATCGCAATCGATAAAGGCACGATAGGTGATAAACCAATCCATCCCTATGATGACATTGATTGCGGTCATGTCCAGAATGATAAAGTCAAACTCTAAACAACGACCGGCGACCTCCAACACACAGGATCTACAGACAAGACTCAACGTCACACTCCCACTGACTGGGGTCTCTACACACAAGGTACTACCCAACCAGTCCATTTGCAATCCCAATGCATATGCAAAAGAAGAAGATATAAACGAATGTGATGCTCCAGTGTCGATAAGAACACTGGCCCATGATCTGAAGACTAGAAGAGTACCTCTAATCACGGAGGTGGTAGCAGCAGCATCGGGTATAACTGGTGCTCTAGAAGAACTGGGCTCTGCAAGAACATAATCTTTGGCCGGTCCACCGTGGCCCTAAACTGTAGACTGTCGGCCCGACTATACTGGATAGCTGACATCTGTGGGTAGGTGGAGTAACAGGTGCTCCAGTTGTACTCTGCGTGCTCCCTCCTCTGGGGCAGTCCCTCCGGATGTGCCCGAACTGGCCACACTCAAAACATATCACTGGCTGCCTCTCCCGCGTCTGTGACTGCGACTGTGCCTGAACAGGCGCTGGACTCTGGCACTCTACCGCACGATGCCCTGGTCGTCTACATCTATAACAAACAAGCTCTCTCTAATCAGATCATCTCGTTGAGGCTACGAGAGGTGTAGATGTAGTAGACTGTGGCTAATACGACCCCACTGGATAGGAACTTAGACCAGATGCCCGTCGACGCTTGTTCTCCATGCGCCCCTGATCCTGTGAGCGTCCCCCACCTTGTTGTCCCCAACTGTCTCTGTCTCAGTGCGTCTCATTCAGAGTATCCTCCACCTTCATGGAGGTCTCCACTAACTCTGTAAAAATCTACAGCCTGAGTGCAGATACTCTGTCTCGGATAGCGGGTCTCAAACCTCTCTCCAACTGCTTCGCACAGAACTCATCAGTAGGTACAATCTCCTCTGCAGATCTGGATAGGCTAGTAAACTCAGCCTCATACTCAACTACAAACATCGTCCCCTGAGTTAAGAAGAGGAAATCCTCTCTATAACGGTCCCTCAAAGTCGCAGGAAAGTATTTCTCCAAAAATACCTTCATGAATGCCTCCCAAGTGCCCGCAACTGTAGTCCTGGCGAACTTCCACCACATATGCGCACTCCCCCTCAGTTGGAAAGTAGCAAATGAAACCCGCAGATCATCCTCCTCAATCTGTGGAGTACCAAGGATCCTGGTAACCAGCTCTAGCCATTATGTGGCAACCGTGGGGTTGGAATCTCCTGAAAAGGTGGGAGGGTCCAGACAACAAAACTCACGCATCCCGACCATCACCCTTGGCTCAGGTAAGCTCTCCCGTCCCCTAGTGGCCTCAGCCAGTTGTTGGATGGAGTCGACCATCTCACGCAATAGATCTCCGCTAACAGGTCCTTGGGGTGCATTAGCATCCCTAATATCTGGGACTGGAACGTTCCTTCGGCTAGAACCATAGCCACGGCCTCGACCTCGGCCTCGTCCTCCCTGTATGGACATAACTCTACACGAAAGCAACATAACAGGGTAAGCATCTATACAACATGTTATTGCTAACATAAAAGACAGATAAGCATGCTAACACATAGCCACTTAATACCATGCCATCACATCTCACATACCGAGGAGAACCAACAATAAGGACTCGTACATCTAGATAACCTACTTAGATTCCTTGCTAGAAATCACGTCCGCGAAATGCGTCTCTAACATGGCTCCTAACTTCGTCAATCCAAACGCTTGAAGGCAAGACTAATCAATCCTAAGGTCCAACCTCCATACCCACATATACACAATTATCATGCTGAACAGGCTATCATGCGTATGTTAGGAAAACACTGTAACACATGCAATCAAGCACACATACATCCTCATAAGGTGATGCACCCTCTTTCCCATGACTTATAGGTATTCAAATCCAAAGCTCTGATACTAAATTGTCATGCCCCTACATCAGGGTCACGCGAAGCCCAACAAAACCATTTAAGAAAATAAGGTTTTACCGTTGAATATCAAAATATACAACATTTGGATAAAGAAATCCCCATAGTTCAACTCTCATAAATTGAAAACATGCATCTCATACACGAATAAGCATATCGCCCTAAGGCGTACAAAACCAGCTATCACGGGCGTTACATGTAAAAGTACATGTACAAACAAAAGGAAAAACTACAGCAAATTTTCCATCACCTCTGCAACTAGGTCAACTCCACATGCTCACCTAAAAGGATTTTATAGCAAAATTTCACACTGTAAACCGAAGCCCAATAGGAAAAGACAATAAAGCTGTAAAACAGGCTATGTAATTATAAGCATACAAACTCCACCACAGAAGCCCAAAAAGGTTTTCTTTCCTAAAACCACAAGTTTTCATCCTTCAAACTATGCATATTATCCTAATAGATACCATGCCACAGTTAAGGGAAAGCGGTAATAAAACAGTAATCTCCACTCATGTCACACAGATGAGGAGAAAAGATGTAAATGAAATCCTATGTACCGACTCAGTCACACAGACAAAGGTAACAACTATAGACTCCTGTCCATTACTTTAGATCCAAGTCACACAGACTGGCTAGGTAATGACAAGTTCTATACAGAGTTACAACAATAACGCCATTAACGGAGGTAATCGACTCAATTTACGGGCATAAAATCTGAGGGTTTAGAGCATCCACGCATCACCATTCACGGAGGAAACCGACTCAATTTACAGGGATTAACCGGAAGGTACAGAGCACCTGCGCTGCGCATGTTTCTGGACTTTCACTGAGGAGCACTACAGGCCCACATACAACCACACACACACACATTGTGTCACGGTACATCTATGGATAACATTTAAAAACCCACAAACCATTTATACAACACATGTATAAAATGATCCAATCCATCAACCATGGAGATCTAAAATCATTTCCAGCAAAACGTTTAAGAGTTGAGACTCAACCCCGCGGGTTAGTTCCAACTCTCCAAAAAGCACGTTTTTCACCATTTTTCCAAAATACCTCGTTTTCAAACCTTCTTTTTGAAAACTATGGATATCAACATACCCATATCATGAAATAAATCGAGAAAAGCGTAAAAACCCACTTTTACTTAAAAACCAAGGTTTAAACATGAAAATCACATTTGATGTATTTTTTACCCGATAAAAACACGTATAATTACAAAAATCACCCCTATACAGCAGTAGGGTCTAGAATCCTACCTCGGACAGTTAAGAACTCGATGTTTCAAAATTGAATGGCGTCATAACGAGAATTCGTCTGGATGGATGCGAAGCCCTCGGCCCTGACAAGAAGAATCCACAAAGGATCGAACTCAAAACCAAACCCCGGGCCCTCAAAGCTAGAGAGAAGGCAGAGAAAAGGGGTTTAACTTAGCCTGGAAGCAAGAGAATGAAAATATCTCAGCCTATTGAGATATTTATAAACACGTCAGAAACATTCTGTCCAGTCGACCGAACCCAAAAATTTTGGCTTAGTCAACGGAACCAGGCCCTCCAGTCCACCGAACCCCAGAACAGTGTATTTTTCGACGTTTCCAAGGCAAAAATAGGTTTCTAAAGTCCAAACAAGCCTCTACCAAATCCCAAAAAGCGTATAACACATTTATACATGCTGTTCTATCACTTAAAACATAAACCATGCATCGATACTATTCATATACTGGAAGAAACAAATCAAATATATAAATAACCTAAAAGATAAGGGTTCCGGGTCTCACAAGACCACAAATGAAAGTTTTTAGCGACAAAATTTATAGCTTATTTTCGTCTCAAAAAACATTTTTTAATTGCAACTTGTACTATTTGCGATGGTTTTTTTCATTGCCAAATATAACTTTTTGCAACAAAAATATGTTTTTTTGTTGCAAATTAAACTTCTCCGACAAAAAATATTCGTCGTCAAAACTTTGCGACAACGATCTTTCATCACTAATATGACATTACGCGATGAAATATTTCATTGTCTTAAATTTCTAATTCGAAACGATAATAGTGGTCCAACGAGGAAAAATATTCGTCGCTAATACTAATATTTGCGACGAAAGAATGTCGCCATAAATTTCTATTCAAAATTATGATAATTTTTAACGACGAATTCTGTACATAGGCGACAAGTTTCTTCCTAAATACATGACGAATATTTTCATCGCTATGTTTTTTATTGGGCGACAATAATAATTTTGTCGTGGAATTTGCAACGAGACTGTGGCGACAAAATATTTTCATCTCCATTGGTTTTAGCAATGAAATTACAACTTTTGGAGATGAATTTGTTTTGTCTTTATAGCATCAATTTCTTGTAGTGGTCGATACCAAAGAGTTTTTGAGTCAACACGAGAATGAAGATGAGTCGACTCTAAAAATCTCCAAGCTGACTGTAATTTCTTGAGTCGACACCACAACATTTTTAATTCGACACCAAAAGTCCAATACCTATTTTGACAAAATGGGTCAACATCAATGAAGATATAAGTCGACACCAAAGTTTTACCTGAAAAATTGAAGATATTCATGAGGTCGACAAAAAATATCTCATGAGTCGACACCACGGTGTGGGTGAGGTAAATGTAGAAATAAGGTTGACACAAACGAAGAACTGAGTCGGCAAAATCACTTGAAGAACTAGACTCTGGATATTTTGTGTCAACACAAAAGGACTTTGAGTCGACACCTGCAATGAATTTTAAATCTCGCGCTGGTTCGAACGGTAAAATTTCAAAGTATTAATTGCCTCCACTAACCCACCAATGGTCATGTACTTCAGATAGCTATATAAGGAGTTAATTTTTAGAGTTTTAAACTTTTGGACACTGTTCTATTGCTTGAATTTAAAACTCAAAATCTTCAAGAAGCATTTACTGCTCATTTACTCTTCCAGCCCAAACTCACACTCTCTTGCTCATTTATTTCTAGTCATTTGTAAAGAGTGTTAGTTAGTGAATCTTTGATTTTTTCACATTTGTTGTAATAGAAGGTGAGTCACCCTTGTTCCGTTAAGAGCGTGAGTGAATTTCTTAAAAAATTTCTTGAGACTGTAAAAGGCTTTTGAATAAGCCTGTGAAGCATTCGATCCCAGTGGATATTCTCAAGGGGAGTCTTGAGGAGTGAACGTAGGGTTGAAAGAAGCCGAACCACTATAACTCTTGGTGTATGGTTTAATTTCTCTCTCCTTAACCTCATTATTTTCTTTACTGTCATATATCTTGCTATATTTGTTTGTGAAATTAAAAGATCTTATAAAAAAAATTTAAAACTGTTATTATTGTTTTAAAACCCAATTCACCTCCCTCTTGGGTTGTGTAAGACTAACAATCGGTATCAGAGCTTGGGCTCTTGTTTTGACTTAACCATCTATGTGAGACCCAGTTTCGTTTCTTCTTCGTTAACCATATATATATATATATATATATATGTATATATATTTATTCGACATGTTCATTCATGCTTGTGTCGTAGAACAGCATGTATATATGTGTTTTACGCTTGTTTGGGCTTTAAAATGCATGTTAGGTTGGATCTCATGGCCGTTGGGCGTTGTGGTGCGAATTTTTTTAAAAAAAGCCATTTTCGTGGCTTATAATATCTAGCCTTTACATATTTGTGAAGATATTTTGGAAAGCTTAGAGGCTAAGTTTCTTATTTCCAAGCCAAAATCTCTACCTTCTCTATGGATTTTCTTGGGGCTCGGGCTTTGCTTTTACCGATCGGGTAGCGAATCCTTACTATCTACACCGAGGGCTGTGCGTTCATCCGGACAAAATTTTATTTTGACAAAGTTTATCTTTTCACGTGGTTTGAAACGTTGAGTTTTTAACTCATCGGGGTAGGATCCTAGACTATCTTGTCTTTAAAGGGAGTTACGTGCAATTATATGTGTTTTTACCATTTAAAAATGCATGAAAAATTGGTTTATGTTTTGAATTATTGGAGTTTGGTTCAAAATTGCTTTTGGTTGAACAGTCGAAACCCACCAAAACCACCACCTTTAGCGCCGACACCCTCAAACCAATCCACTGTAGTCACCGACAATCACTCACGTCGCCGAACTCAGTTGCTGCCACCCTACCAGTCACCAAAATCCACCAAAACCCACTAAACAGCCACCGATCGTGCTCCGACAATAGTCTCCGACCATTTAAATTGTCACAGGAAACCTAGCCATGTCACTGAAAAAGTCACTGGAACAATCACCGATCGTTGGAAAAGTCACCGGAATAGTCGTCGGTCGTCGAAAAAGTCGCCAGAACAGTCACACCGATCTCAACAATTCTGTGTTTTTGTCTCCCTCACTACGTCCCTTCCTTTAGCCGTACAATGGCATGCTTTCCATTCATCGCTAAGTTCTATGCCGTCCAGTTTTTGTTGATGCAGTGAGGGTTGTTTGGTTGTGGGTTTTCTGATATTTGAACAAGAATGTCATCGGAGGGTGATAGGTTTGCTACCCAGACTTCTGGGACTACTGAGTCTCTGACGGATATCGGCCGACTTATGAGAACTGAGGTGTAATCTTCTTCTACTCGGCTTGTTAATCAGAAGCTTACCGGTGCTTCTACTTATCCCTTGTGGCGGAAGAATGTATTGAAATCCTTGCAAAGCATGGAATTGGATTCCCACTTATTTGATGATGCCCCTGATCCGAGTTCTCCTATTTATTATACCTGGGTACGAGACGATACTCGTCTCTTCAGTCAGCTTATGAACTCCATGGACCGTAGTGTCAAGCTTTTGGTTGCTAGTGCAGATACGGTGAAAGAAATCTAGGGGGCTCTGGAGGATATCTATTCCTCCACAAATGACTTATAGCGACTGTATGATGTGATGCTAGGATTCTTCCGCTCGCAACAGGCTAGTCGTTCCCTTCAGGAGCACTTTATGAGCTTTAAAGTGCTTACTGACGAGTCCGATCGACTTCTTCCATTCACCAATTCTCTCAATAAATTTCAGGAACAACGGATGCAGATTTTAATCGTGTGTTTCTTGGCCAATTTGGATCTTGAATATGACACAGCCCGTTCACAAATTCTTGTTGGGACAGACATTCCTACCTTATCTGAGACTTTTCGTCGGGTGAGTCGTTCCATGCATCGTGACGACACTAGGTTTACACCTGATTCGAGTGACCCGTCTGCACTTGTTGTTTCTCGTGGTGGCAATGGAACTCGGGGTCGTGGCCGTGGTAGGGGCTGTGATAGAGGCCGAACTGGTGGGGGGCGCGATGGGGGTGCTCGTGAGACTCGTCTGCACTTGTTATTTCTCTTGCTGCCGCTCGCCATTGGCCTTTGTATCAACTTGATGTGAAGAATGCTTTTCTTCACGGCGATTTGCAAGAGGAAGTCTATATGGAGCAACCTCTCAATTTTGTTGCTCAGCGGGGGTCTCAGCTGGTATGTCGTCTCCATCGCTCTCTTTATGGATTGAAGCAATCTCCACGGGCATGGTTTGGTCGCTTTAGCAAGGTTATGTTCCAATTTGGTCTTCTATAGTTCGAAAAAGACCACACTGTGTTCTATCAGTGTTCCTCTACTTGATGTATTCTATTAATCGTCTATGTTGATGATATTGTTATCACAGGGGATGATACGGTCAACATTTTTGAGTTGAAGCTATTTCTGAAATCCCAGTTTCAAACTAAATATTTGGATGAAAAGGGGTTTTGTGGCTTTTTTTCAGTATTTCTTTGTTGTTTTGGGTTTGTGTATGTCCATGGATTGAAAAATAGGTGTTTGGCTGGTTTAATTTGGGACTGAGAAGCTTTTTTTGTCGCTACGGTTTGCGTTCTGCCATCGCCTAGTCGCATGTTCTGAAATTTGAAAATTTTAGTTTTTTGTGTCGACACCTATTTTTTGTATCGACACTTTGCTATTTGTGTTGACACTTTTCTGTTTGTGTCAACCATTTTTCCTTCTCTGGTGTTTAGCACGTTGTGGCTGTTTACGTTGAAACTCTCTGTTCTTTTGTATTGACAACTTTTGCTGTTTGTGTCGACACCTTTTGCTGTTGGTGTCGACACTTTTTCTGTTGGTATCAACCCTTGTTTCCTTTTGTTGGAGTGGAGCTTTATGTTGCTGTTTGTGTCAACACCTTTGTTGTTTGTGTCGACACCTTTGCTGTTTGTGTCGACACCTTTTCTGTTGATGTTGACACTTTTCTGGTTGTGTTGACCATTTTCTTTCTTTGTGTGAGAAGAAGAGTTTAGAGATCGGGGTGAGTTCTATGAGCCTGTGGTTTTCTAGAATGTGATATTTGTTCGTGGTTTTCAAAAGGAGGCTTGAAAACGAGGAGATTTGTGAAAATCTTGAAAACAAAACGTGTTTTGGAGGTTTGGAGCTAACCCTTAGGGTTGAGTCTTAGCTTTTGAACGTTTTGTTAGAAACGGTCAAAACATGTTTTTCATGCTGGTTGATCTCCATGATTGATGGAAATTGGATCTTTTTATACATGTTGATGTATAACTTTTGAAAGGTTTTTCGTAGTTAAACTATGTGTTAACTTTTAAATGATTCATTAGATGTGTCGAGATAGTGTGTGTGTGTGTTAGGCTGCTATTGCTCTTCGGTGAAAGTCTAAAAACTTGCGCAAGTAAGTACCTTTGTCCTTCAGGTTAATTCCCGTAAAGAAGGGGTGTGTGCTTCTGTCCCTTGGTTTTAGTTCGTAAAGGAAGTGGTTGACGTTGTTGTGACTCCGTATAGAATGTGTCATTACTTAGCAGGCCTTAAGTGGTTCAGGATTAGGGTAATGGACAGAAATCTATACTAGTTACCTCTGTCCCTGTGTGTGATAGAGTCGGTACATAAAAATAATTTTATTTTCTTTTCTCGACTGTGTGATCTGAGTGGAAAATCATGTTTGTTACTATTTTTCCCATAATTATGAAATGGTATCTACATTGTTGATGTGACGCCCCGTTCTCCAGGCACGTCGAGACATACGTAACTATAAATAAGAGACATATTCTAGCCGAATATTCATAATTATATATGATAATTAATACATCATTAACGCTTCAGAATTTGTTCAAAATACTTAATGATTATAGTCATCCAGAAAATTCAACAAAGTTACAATATGCTCGTGGAAAACTGAACAGAAAGATCTAAAAAATAGGTAAACATCCTACGTCTTCAAGCTGCGTCGTTGGGATTAACTGGCTCCTGCCACTCTCCCCCTTCTTCGAATTCTTCTTCCTCAGCGAACCTTTAAAAGGTCCTTCTTCACCTGTGGTATAAATGCCATGAGCCGGAGCCCAGAAGCAAATTTTCTAAACGGTCTAACAAACTCACAATAAAATACCCTACAATACATATCGTATAATAGCCAATGCAATTTTAAGGACAGGGAGATAAATAATTTTATTATTTTCAACAGGGTAAGAATATACAAGAACAATTGTGCAAGGGCGTGATATAGATGAATGCAATGCAATTACCCAACCAAAGTACTTCCAAGATAATATCATGAATTCCATGCTGAGAATTACAAAATAGACTTGATGGCTCTTGATCACCGAACCTATCCTCGCCTCATTGCGAATAGTAAATGCATTTTTGAGCTTTATGTCACAGCTATTTAACCCAATGGCAACGGTGTGGGGACCGACCTTTATCCAATTTTACCCATCCTTATTCCAGGTCGACCAGTCCCACCATAAGAACAAAGATACTCATTTGGTGTCAATCCAAAGTCTAATTAAAACTAGTGACGAACCCATAGTGCCTAAACCTCCTTTTGAAAATAAATAATCTCTCATTTCATATCAAATATGGCAACCAAGGACGTCCTAGATCCACAACCACTGAACAATAATTTTCATGTCAGCCAGCCCAATTGAAAGATTTAAAGGGGACTCCAATAACCCAAGATGAAATGTAGGAATGTCCATGATATGCAATATGCCTCTCGTGCACACTTAATCATAGCATGGTATATCAATATGACATGGCACATAGTAAAACTTGCTAAAACATTAAGTACAAGTATGCGAAACATAAGCATAATTTATGTGATATAGAATCGAACCATTGGCATGAGTTCACTTCATCAAAGTTATCATTTTCGTACATTAGTCACTCATAAAGTTCATATAAGTTCATATACTCAAGTCCCATAAAGCAACATGCCATTCGCACACTTAGAAAATTTTAAGTAATTATTCAATTGCTAGTTTTAGAGTTGTGACAGTGTTTTGAAGTACTTAGATGTAGATTTAATTTTTGAAATTTTAACACCATATAGATAAAATTATTCCCTACAACTTTTATGTTTATCACTGAGGTCAGTTCTAAAGGTAAAAATGTCATTTATTTTATTTTAGTAAAAATCCTTCAGTATTTTACAAAAAAAAATACAGAAATTGGGCATCTATTGGCCATAGTTTTGGGGCATCAATTAAAGGGTTATGGCTCTAATTTTTTGTTAGCTTTTATTTTAGGGTGTTCCCTACAAATGTCATGTTTTTTTCTAAGGCAGGTTACTTGGAAAACGTTTGAGATTTTGCCCAATTTATAAAAAAGGTTCAGTCAGACTAAAAACGGTATGAAGAATGTGATTTTAATAGAGAGTGCTCAAAACCTTTAGGGTATCATTCGAGGGTATTTTGGGCTGTTTTTTTCTCAGTGATTAGTTTAATATGTCAGATACATTTTTCATGTTTACCACCTTTGGATTCGGCTTTTAAAAAGTTGGGTTTTGGGTCTCACAAAAATATGTGACAGAGAGATCTGTCAGTCACTTAACCTTAATAGTGACTTTCATAAGGATTTTGACTTACCAAGACTTTATATTTTTGGCTCATGTTTGGTGGAAAAAATGATAAATATGTCCTCTACATGGTTTATGTTTTGACCTAAGCTCGGTTCACACTCTAACTTAGGGCTTTTAGGTCTGCCACTCAGAGTGGTCAAGATCTGACACTCTTTTGAAAAAATGAGATATCTGGAGTTCTACCCAACGAAATCACCTCAAACCAATTTAGTATGAAAGAATACTCAAAACTCTAGGTCTGGACACTAAAATTAATTTAAGATCATTTTTCTACAATTAGTTATGACATTTTAAAGTTGGTGGTAGAAAGTAAGTAAGTTCAGAAAATCAGGCTACTTAGGGTTTTGGTTGCTTAGTTTATGTTGTGTACATTTTCGATATGTTTTCTTTGCATGTATGTTATAAAATCACATAAACCAAAATTTCAGAATACACACAAGCCATAAAACTCAAAAACATACACATGCAAGTACATGCAAAGCACACAATCTTACCCTAGCAATCCACTATTTGCATCTACAACTCATTTTTTGAATTATTCTTCATTTTTTTTTCGTAGGATTTGTTATAGAGATGGATTGAGGGGTATCTTAGTGGAGAATATCAGAAGGTTTAAGGGAGTTTTTTACCTCTTTTGATGTTTAAGATGTTGAGGAAGGAGTGAACTTAGTTTCAATGCTTCTCCTTGAACCTTTCCTCTTTTTTCTCTGCTCCTTCTTTCTTTCTCTCTCTTTCTTTGTAGACACTTAGAATTTTTGGGACCTCTCTCTCACACTCTCATGTGGCCGAAAACATGAAGGACAAATGGGAGGGTTTGTGTCTCATTTTAAAGAAAAATTTAAAATGGAGGATAATTATTACAAAATGTTAAAATTTAAATTTTTTTTAATCCTTATTGGTTGCATGGGAGATTGGAAATGTTTCAGGCTACAAAATCAAACCTTGGGCAAGTATATTTCGGCCATGGCAGTGTTTGGCGCAGAAAAAATTGATTTTGCATTAAATTAGGATTTTATATTGTATTTTAGTACATTTTTGTGAATATAAATGCATAAAATATTAATTTTATGTACCTTTTTAGTGTCTAAATTTACTAAAATCTATTATATTAATGTATTTATAATTAATTTAGTTTTTTCATGATTTATCATAATTTTTATAGTAATTAATTAAATAAGTGTAGACTCTTAAGTTAAATTAAGCTACTTTGATTATAATTAACTTTTTGACTTATTTATTTTGTAGAGATTTTAAATAATTTTTTATTTACTTTTGTTGGCCTACATTATTATATTACTATATATATTACTTGTATAAAAATTATTGGGTCAAAATAATGCTTAATTTATACATCTTTTTCTTATTTTTAAACTTAAAAAGACAAAAAATAACATTTTGGGCACATTCTCCTAGATGGCCGGCCATGCAAGGGCAATGTGGTAATTTTTATTATTATTTTATATTTTATTAATTAATTATATATAAATATCTGATTTTGGGTGTCTATGTTTCGAATCTTGAATTTTTATGACTTTTTGCTGTAATATGGGCAAAATGGTCATTTTACCCTAATTACAGAAATTTTTGATTTTTAATTTTATATTTTATGTTATTTACTTAATTTAAGCTATCCTAGGATTTTTCTAAGTATTTGGGCTTTGCCTCTAAGTATTAGGCCTTCTTAGGATTTTCGGTTCAAATTAAGGTTTTGGATTGAGCTAGGGTTTTTCATCCTTCTAATAACCTAAAATCTTATCAACTAACTGTAGTTAAGACTAGTGTTTGGGCTCAGATCGTTCCGCGAGTAGTTACAGTTCGGGCTATTACAACTAGAATCCAGGTCGGGTTGTTACAATCTAGGAGGTTACTCCTAGGGTCCGGACTGGGTATTACAATTGAAATGCATGATTTTAAAGCTGAAAACCTATTTTGAGGCTCACATGGTTGAGTTAACTTTATGCTATTTGATTTCATATCCTACTTTACGACTTTATAGTCTATTTCTATTGGGTTTCGGCTCACGTTGTGGAATTTTATACAAACCTTTTTCAAGTATAGGTGATCATGAGGAGTTGACCCAGAGGTGCCCGTGGTGGCAGAAGACTTGTTTTAGTTTTTTCTTTTTATTTTTGAGACATGTATCTCTACATGTGGTACCTGTTTCTGAAGGCATGTTTTGTATTCCTTGAGGCGGTATTTTTTATGCATGTATTGAACTGAATGTATTCTGTTTATGAGAGATGAACACTGGGTTTTAGTTGATGGTTTTCTAATTAAAATCTTATTTTCATAAATGATAGTTCAGTGAATTCTTTTACGTGACCCTAGAGTTAGGGGCGTGACAATTTGGTATTAGAGCTCTGGGTTCAAATATCTAAGAGCCATGGGAAGAGGGTGCATCACCTTGTGAAGATAATTACGTGTGCTTGATTGCATGTGTTTAAAGGTTTTTAGAACATAAGCATGATAGATTGTGTATACGTGGGTATGGAGGTTGGACCTTAGGATTGATGAGTCTTGCCTTTGGGCATTTAGATTAATAAATTTGGAAGCCAAGTTAGAAATGCATTTGGCCAACGTGTTTTTTACCACGGAATGAGTTGGTTATCCAAATGGACGCGTCGTTCTTGTCGATTCTCCTCGGAATGTGATATGAGATGTGTTCACATAATCTTGAATGGCTATGTGTTAGCATGATCATGTCTTTTATGTTAGAAATATCATGTTGTATGAAAGCTTATATTGTTATGTTGCTTTCGTATAGAGTTATGTCTACGCGGGGAGGACGTGGTTGTGGTCGAGGCCGTGGCTGTGGCTCTGGCTAAAGGGATGTTTTTGTCCCAGATGTTGGGGATGTTAATGCTCCCCAAGGACTAGTTGACGGGGTAGATATGTTGCATGAGATGGTAGGCTCCATCTGGCAGTTGGATGAGGCCTCTAGGGGAAGGGAAATCGTACCTGAATCGAGGGCGATGGTCATAATGCGCGTGTTTTGACGTTTGGACCCTCCTACCTTTGTCGGGAATCCCAACCCCACGGTAGCCACAGAATGGCTGGAGCTGGTGACCAGGATTCTTGATACACTTCAGATCATGGAGGATGATCTGAGGGTTTCGTTTGCCGCGTTTCAAATGAGGGGAGGTGCCCACGAATGGTGAAAGTTTGCCAAGACCACAGTAGAAGGAACTTGGGAGGCTTTCACAAAGGTGTTTCTGGAGAAGTACGTTCCTGAGACCTTGAGAGACCATTACAGGGAGGACTTCCTTTTTCTTACTTAGGGGACGATGGCGGTGGTCCAGTACGAGGCCGAGTTCACTAGCTTGTCAGGGTTTGCACAAGAGCTTGTGCCAATAGATGAATTTTGTGCTAAGAGATCCGAAAAGGGCTTAAGGGCCACGATCCGAGATGGAGTAGCAATATTCAGGATGCACATCTTTACAGACTTAGTAGAGACCGCCATGAAAGCGGAAGATATTTTGAATGAGATGCGCAGGGTTAGAGAGAGGAGGAGCCTGCAGGGCAGGGGAGATGTACAGTTCTAGGGGAGCAAAAAAAAGCGCCAGAGGTCGTTTAGACTAAGTTCTCATCTTACATGATCGTATCAGCTGTAGTTTTCTACACCTGCACCTTCAGTGGCCTCAACGAAAAGACCAAGGCCAAGAGAGTTCACTTCTTATCGATGCAAACAGCCAGGGCATTGTTCATTTGAGTGCTCGCTGAGAGGCCAGGCACAGAGTTCAGCACCTGTGTAGTCTCAAGAAAGAGGGCCACCCGTATCTTTTGAGTGCAGTTAGTCTGGGCACATTCGTAGGAACTGCCCTTGAGGAAGAAGTGTTCAGAGTATGATAGGAGTACCAGTTGTCCCATCTGTAAAGAGACGACTAACTTCTCAGCAACCTAAGGCTCAGACGTCTAGGTTTATAGAAGGGGTGCCTCAGTACAGTCTGGGAGACAGTTGATAGTTCAAGGTCGTAGTGGAAAGGGTAGAGCATATGTTGTTGCTGATCCCAGTTCTTCCAGAGCACCGATCGTGCCCGATCCTATAGCTACTACATCCATGATCAGAGGTACTCTCTTAATATATAAATCATGGGCCAGTGTTCTTATCGACACAAGAGCATCACATTCCTTTATTTTCTCTTCTTTTGCATCTGTATTCGGGTTAGAGACAGACTTATTGGGTAGTGTGTTGACCGTAGAGACTCTGGTCAGTGGGAATGTGATGTTGAGGCACGTTTGTAGATCCTCTGAGTCGGAGGGCGCCGATCGTTGTCTAGAGTTTGACTTTATCATTCTAGACATGACCACGTTTGATGTTCTCCTAGGGATGGACTAGCTGGCCACCTATCGTGCCTTTATCGATTGCAATCGATGGAGGGTATCGATTTGTATGTCGACGAGTGATTATTTTTATTTTATGGGGGAACGGGATGAGGGTTTGGTGTCTATGCCCAGTGTTACCCGGAATCAAGGAAATCTGGGTTTTCACTTTTTTGCTCTATATTGGATGAGACGGTTGGGGTTTGAACGGAGCTTCCCCCTGTGGTTTGTGACTATCCGAATGTCATTCCTGATGATTTGTTCGAGTTGCCACCGAGCCACGAGGTAGAGTTTGCTATTGATCTGATTCTAGGAGCTGCTCCCATTTCTATGACATCTGGCCATTTTGCACCAAATGAGTTGTGTGAACTCAAGGTACAGCTTCAGGAATTACTTGACAAGGGGTTTATACGCCTGAGTACTTCACCGTGGGGAGCTCCAGCTCTTTTTGCTAAGAAGAATGATGGATCCTTGCGATTGTGTATTAACTATCGAAAGCTGAATCAGGTAACGGTGAAGAAAAAGTATCCTATGCCGAGGATTGATGACTTATTTGATCAGTTGAAGGGGTCGAGTTTCTTCTCAAAAATTGACTTGAAATCAGGATATCATTAGCTAAGGATTAGGGACGAAGACATACCGAAGACTGCCTTTCAGACTCGTTATGGTCATTATGAGTTGTTGGTTATACCGTTCGGTTTGACAAATGCTCCTGTGAGGTTTATGGATTTGATGAACCATATCTTTCATCCATATCTGGATAGCTTTGTGGTGATATTCGTGGATGATATTCTTATCTATTCACCTACGAGAGAGGCGCACGAAGAGCACCTACGTATCATTCTACAAATTTTGAGAGAGCATCGCTTGTATGCAAAGTTTGAGAAGTGTGAGTTTACATGTCCGAGGTGAGATTTCTTGGGCACGTGGTACCGAAGGATGGAATATCAGTGGATTCTTTGAAGACTGATGCAGTGATGGATTGGGAACGATCGAAGAATGTATTTGAGATCCGTAGCATTCTGGGTTTGGCAGGCTATTACCGGCAGTTCGTGAAGGATTTTGCTAGATAGTCTTACATGGAAGGGAGTTATATTTGTTTAGAGCGAGTCCTGTGAGTCGGCATTCTAGGATTTAAAGAAGAGGTTGACTAGTGCACCAGTGTTGATTATTCTAAAATGAGGTTTAGGGTATACAGTGTACTACGATGCGTCACATGATGGTCTGATTGTGTTATGATGCAGAAAGGTAAGGTTGTGGCTTATGGATCTCAACAATTGAAGACGCATAAGAAGAACTATCCCACACATGACTTGGAGTTGGCAGTTGTGGTCTTTGCCTTGAAAACCTAGCGTCACTATCTTTATGGTGAGCACTTTGAGATTTTCTCTGATCACGAGAGTTTAAAATACTTATTTTTGCAGAAAGACCTAAACATGCGCTAACGACGATGGATAGAGTTGTTAGAAGACTATGGCTTCAACTTGTTGTATCATCCGGGGAAGGCCAATATTGTAGCTAATGCTCTTAGTAAGAGATCTTATGGTTCGTCAGCTTCGATGGCTATACAAGAGCGGGACATGCTTGAAGAGATTAGTGAGTTTGGTCTGTGTCTCAAGGAGACAACAGGAGATGCCACCTTATTTTTAGTAGTTTCACGACCTACGTTGGTTGCATGTATGTTAGAGGTTCAGCAAACAAATCAGGAGGCTTAGATGATACGGGATCGTGTTGCTAGTGGAGAGGACGCTGTGGAATGGGTTGTGAGTCTAGATTAAAGTCTGAAATTGGCTGGGAGATTTCTTGTACCAGAGTCATGTCGTGCTGATATACTACATGATTGTCATTATTCTCACCTTGCAGTGCATCCTAGAGGCACTAAAATGTATCATGATCTGCGCCGTCAGTTTTGGTGGACAAAAATGAAAAGGGATATACTTCAGTTTGTTTCTTGGTGCCTTACTTGTCAATAGATAAAGTCGAACCATCAGAGGCCAGTAGAATTGTTACAGTCATTGCCAATATCAGAGTGGAAGTGGGAGACTATCACGATGGACTTCGTGTTGGGACTTCCTAGATCACCTAAGTGACACAATGCTATTTAGGCTATGGTTGATAGGTTGACAAAGTTTGCACACTTTCTCTCCATCCTCGTGAAAGATTCGATGGACAAACTGAGTAGATTATATGTCAGAGAGATAGTCCGATTACACTGAGTGCTTGTGTCAATTGTTTTTGACCAAGACCCGTGCTTTACATCTCGCTTTTGGCAAAGTCTTCAGGAGGCTTTGGGGACGAGCTTGGCGTTCAGCACTGCTTTTCACCCCCAGACGGATGATCAGTCTGAGAGGACCATACAGATTTTGGACGATATGCTGAGGGCCTGTGTACTTGATTTTTGAGGTTCTTGGAAAGATCATTTACCATTAGCAGAGTTTACATATAATAATAGTTATCAGTCTAGTATTGGGATGGAACCGTATGAGGCTTTGTGTGGTAGGCCGTGCAGGTCACTAATGTGTTAGACAGAGGTGGGAGAGACCACTATCTTGGGACCCGACTTGGTGCGGGAGATGATAGTGAAGATTACCGTAACTCGTCAATGCCTAGTGACAGTTCAGAGTCGCTAGAATAGCTATGTCGATTAGAGGAGGAGACCATTGGAGTTTACAGTGGGGGATCATGTGTTTTTGAAGGTCTCGTCACGCAGAGATTTGATGAGGTTTGGCCATAGTGGGAAGCTATCACTGCGCTTTATTGGACCTTTTGTGATCCTAAAAATGATTCGGGAGGTAGCATACCGTCTGGCTTTACCACCTCAATTGGCGTTTGTGCACAACGTGTTTCATGTGTCCATGCTTCGAAAGTATAAGCCTGACTCGTCACACGTTTTAGATTGGGCTGAGCTACAGGTTTATGAAGATGTCACATATGAGGAGCGCCCGGTGAAGATTTTAGACACCAAGGAGCAAGTGTTGAGAAGGAGAATAATTGCTTATGTCAAGGTCCTATGACTTCATCACAGAGTTGAGAAAGCGACGTGGGAGCTTGAGTCTAGGGTTCGTGCTAGATACCCAGAGTTGTTTGCTTTGTAACCTTGTAGCGAATTTTGGGGGCAAAATTCCTTAAGGGGGGAGAGTTGTGAAACCCATTTTTGTTTC
>JAOTRH010487733.1:0-24612 GCA_034768845.1 Heliamphora exappendiculata
ACACCTCGGGAGATAGAGAGGATGAGAGGTATTCCTTATGCTTCAGCAGTAGGAAGTCTCATGTATGCCATGCTCTGCACTTGGCCAGATTTCTGTTATGCTGTAGGCATGGTAAGCAGATATCAGTCTAATCCAGGAAAAGAGTATTAGAATGCGGTCAAGAATATACTTAAATACCTGAAAAGGACTAGGGAGTATATGTTGGTGTACCAGGCTTATAGTCTTATACCTCTTGGGTATACTGACTCAGATTTCTAGGCAGATAAAGATTCTAAGAGGTCCACCTTAGGCTATGTGTTTACCTTGCGAAGTGGAGCCATCAGTTGGAGGAGCGTGAAACAGTCTTGTATTCTGACTCTACCATGGAGGCTGAATATGTTGTAGCTTCGGATGCAGCTAAGGGAGCAGTTTGTCTAAGGAACTTTCTAAAGGACTTGGATGTTGTACCCTCGGTACAATCACCTATTGTACTCTATTGTGATAACAGTGGAGCGACTGCGAACTCGAAGGAACCAAGAGTCCACAAAAAGGGAAAAGCACATTGAGAGAAAGTAATCTCATCCGGGAGATCGTGCAGCGTGGAGACGTGGTAGTTTCCAAGATAGCATCTGTGGATAACCTAGCGGATCCTTTTACTAAGGCGTTGTCCCATAAAGTCTTTGATAACCATGTAGAAGGGTTAGGTGTCAGGTGTGTTTCTGCATGGTTTTGAGTATAAGTGAGAGATTGTTGGGAATGCATACTGAAATGTCATGCTTTTTATGTATTTTATTATGGATCCTTGGCATATTAATAACAAACATTGGAGATGATTTTGTATTTATGATTTTATATTTATATTTGTGATGTATGAATGCATAGTTCGTATATTATATCCAGTATTTGACTCGGTGCGTGCTGCACAGAAGATCGGGTCAAAGGTTCTGACAGATTATACAAGTAGGCTCACAATCGCAATAGAACCAGACATTCCATTGGTACAATTGTAGTACATCGTTATAGTAGCTGGTCTTGGCTAGGTCGAACAGATCGAATTCAGGTTTTGAGAATTTGATGTTCGAGCTTGAAGTGTTAGTACACATAGAGTGTATTGAGCGGGATCAACGGGATGATCGATTCTATACTGGCTATATGAATTGATCCACATCCCGTATTATCATTTATTACACGAACTCTTAATCCCGAAGTGATTGATTAATTGTGTTAAGATAATGCACATACTTTGAGTCATCAATACTTGAAATTTCCTCTATGATATCAACAATACCGATGAGTTGGGTACTAGCATTATTTGTCCGATGATTGATAATCAGCTGACAGAAACCACGTTCGATTTAGGTTGAGGAGTTCTCCCTTGTGTGTTTTTCTTATAGGTTTGATTATGCTAAACTTGTACCGTGGATCTTCGAATCCGGCATATCAAAAGGTTAAGCGGTGCGGTTGTGAGGAGAAGAGGATAATTAAATCAGGTTTTCAATAATCTAATTTATTTATCGGGAATCCATATCTTAAACGTGGGGAGAATTCAGTACATTTGATAATTAGAAACTCAAGACATAATTTGAGTTAGAGCCGGGAGTTCAGTTAGGGCCTTTAGTGGAATACGTTTTGGTTCGTACGGAAAATGATCTAGCTCGGGGACAGAGTTAGGGATATTCGATTTTCTCATACGGTTAGTTCGAGTCCTATACTTTCTCGTGATCCCTCACGTAGCTTATTATACGCACGGATGTTTTTTTGTTAGTTTCGGTAATTATTTAATTTAATTTGAATACCGGTATTGCCGTCGGGGACATTCGAGAATTAAATTATATTAATGAGGGGCAGTTTTGATTTTTGACACACCTAGGGATTACTCCCTAAGTGGACGGCCCTAGGAGATGACGGATTTGATTATTTATGTTAAGTATATATCTTTATATCCTTTTAGGAAAGAGAATATATGTACTTAATATATTTTTGATATATAGATATATATTAAAAAGGAGGCTCCTTTTATCAAACCAAAACCCTAATTCTCCTACCAAGCCGCCGCCCCCTTCTCCTCTTTGGCAATTTATTTTGCCCTTTTGGAGATTATTGTATGAGAAGAAACGAAGAAAGAAGGAAGAACACTTCGATCGGAATCAGTGCCCACACATCGTGATCGTCGTAGTGCGTCCGGAATATACGTGAGAATGTTGCAAGGTCGTCGTCAACGTATTTGGGACTTCTTGAAACTTTTCGACAAGTTTCATAAAGGTATTAAACTATTAAAATAATTATAGTTTTCATTTTTCATGAAAATCGCATACGTCATTTTTTACGGTCACGACGCCGATTCATAAAATCTTTTTTCCGCTGCGCGGCTCACTCTCCAACATGATTGCCCCTGTCATATCTTCTTATAGTACATCTTCTTAGGGATAAACACTCGGTTGCTCCTTATAGGTCCTCCAGAGCTGGTGCTTCCCTTGCTTTGGTTCCAAATCTTCCTGAATTGGCTAGATCAATTTTGACGAGCAAGGCAGCCCGAACTACTTGAGTGTAGGTGGAGATCTGCAAGCAAATCACTCTCGCTCGAATAGATGGCTCAAGGCCCCATTCAACCTTCCGTGACTTAGACTCCTCATTCGGTACAATGGTTGCAGAGAAACGACTTAATTCCTCAAAGCGATTCACGTACTGAGTTACTGTCATTGAGCCTTGTTTAAGATCCAGGAACTCAAGAACTTGTCATTGATAAAAGGGGGTTGGGAAATACTTGTCTTAAAACAAGCCCTCAAATTTGTCCCAAGCTAGAGCTGCTATGTCCAGTGTGTTGTTGATCAAGGACCACTAATAATCATTTTCCCCTTCTAGTAGGTGTGCTGCTAAGGCTACTCGGTTTGCTTCATCTGGACTCCTATAGAGTTAAATGACTTCTTAATTGCCCTTAGCCATTCTTCTGCTTTCCTTGGTTTTGCTCCTCCTCTGAACGTTAGGGCTCCCTGTCTGCTCATCTCAGACAAGAACCACGCTCGGTCACATATGAGGGGACAGTTGATGCTAACGGCTAATTCTTGCAAAACTTGGGTTAGTCCTGGTACTTTGTTTTCTACGGACCCATTAACTTGTCTGTGGTTCAATTGTGTACCAGTCATCTTAAAAATAAAAAGAGTATTGTGGTTTTGAGGATTATTTCAACTCTTGATTATTTCTTGTGTTTTGGGATCTTGTGAAGTTAATTCGAGTTTGCAAAATTATTTACAAAAATTTTTAACTGCAACATTTTCGTTTCATTCCAACTCATAACTGATACAAGATTTTCAAGAGGTTCACATAATATGCATACAACACTTAAACAAAAAAGAAAAATACAACGCCTACACACTAAAGCCTAAGCAAAAAGATATGGTTAAAAATGTTGGGCAACCGCCTCGCATTCCCACGTTGCTTCGTATATGTTATAGTTACACCCAAGCACCTCGACATGCCTAGCATTGGTTGATCTCATCTGCATCTTGTTGGTTATTGCTGTTGGAATCTCCTGGTATATCTATGAGTTATTGAAATCGATGTCCAGGTCGAGTGGATCGATGATTCCCCTCTTCCTTTGGTCTCTGGTGCTGCATCCACTTCGCAGCCAAAATGTCCCCGAGCCGATCCCTAAACCCTGGGAGAAAATCTAAATAATAGAGCATCCTGCTATACTTCTCAAGTACTCGTATAGGCCCTATGAAATGAGAGAAAGTCTCCGATTTCCTCCACATGCACATCTTATCTGGGCAGATTTTGGCATACACCTTTTCTCCCACACGATACCCCCGGTTGTCCTAGTGACCGAAATATATAGCAGTATCAACAATCCCATCCTCATCAAACTCGAGTGTACGTGCTTCAAGCTAGTCATATTGGAAAGCAATTGTCCCTTCTTCTTCTTCTTCTTCTTCATCCTCGTCTTCGCTGTTTGCATTATAGTTGGCCTCATCCTCGCCTTCGTCGGTTTTCATAGCCTCTCCTTCTTCGTTATCTTGCCACTCTTATGAAAAAATCCATGCTAAGGGGACAACATCAATTAGTTCTGGTTCCTCCACGGGTACTCCTTCTGAGTCTTCCTCTGGATCAGAATCCTCTAGGTTATGTGCTTGCCATGGTTCTCCTGCCGACTTGGCGTTGGACGCCATCCTAATAGGAAAAGAAACTTAAGGTAAGAGTTTTAAGTTGTTAAAATTATAAGTAATAAGTTAATAATATAGATACTCTACAGAGCTTCTATGCTACGGAACTCGTAGTCTCCCATAACCCATTGCTAGAAGATTTACTAAATCTAGACTCTGATACCAACTATGACGCCCCGTCCTCCGGGCACGTCGGAACATACGTAAATATAAATAAAAAAATATTTTGGGTCATATTAAATATAAGATTTAGAGATTTTACTTACTTGTTTAGAGGTTCAAAGAGTGGTAGAATGGAAGAACTTAACTTTAGAGAACACTCCTTGATTTCTTAACTCATTTCTTCTTTCTCTTTCCTTCAACTTTGAAGAATTCTTCAAGAACACTCAAAACCCACCTCTCTCCCTCACTTGGCCAAAACTTTTAAGAGGAGAAGGGTGGTGTTCGACTTAGTTTTATAGGAAAATGTGTGAGGGAACAAAATAATAACTTTTAAGTCTTTTTTCTTCATTTCACATGGGTGATGTGACTTGGCACAATTTTTGAGAGATACATTTCAAATTTTAGCATGTGGAAAGTCAGCTAGGTTCAGTTTGGAAGACAAAAATATGATCTTACATCAATTTTGGGGTTTTATCTTGGTTTTCGTGCCATTCTGTGCAAAAAAGTGCCTTAAAAATTAATTTGATATATTTTGTGTGTGTCTTTTCCTACTAAAACTTATTATTTTAGTAAGTTTATGATAATTTTAGTATTTTTATGAATTATCATAATTTTTATAGTAATTGATTAAATAAATGTAATTTTTTAAGTCAAATTAAATTAGTTTGACAAAATATGATTTTTTAACTTATTTTAGTGTGTATGAATTTCAATAATGATTTGTTTATTTTTGTTAGCCTATAACACCATATTATTATGTATATTACTTGTTCAACAAGTCTTGGATCACCATATTACTCGATTTGACATTTTTTCTCATCTTTTTAAGTTATAAAAAGTTAAAAACTATTTTTTTAGCACAATTCCCATGGAGAACCGGCCACTAAGGGGTATTTGTGTTATTTTTTATGTTATTTTATCTTTTACTACTTAATTATACTTAAATATCTAATTTAGAGTGTCCATGTATCAAAATTTAAGTTTTTATGACTTTTTGTTGTACTATGGACAAAATGATCATTTTACTTTAATTATGAGAATTTTTAATTTTTTTATTTATTATTTCATAATAATTACTTAATTTAGAATGTTGAGAGATTCTCCAAGTGTTAAGATTTTATTATTTGAGTTTTGGATCTTTTTAAAATTTTTGGAACAAACTTAGGATATTCGAGTCGAGTTTGAGTTTCGAATCTCTTTCGTGCTCTATGGTCTCGTGGGCTATCCGTTATTAATATTAGAGTCCAAGCAAGGTCGTTACAGATAGTGTCTCACATAACTATTCAAGTAAAGATCAAGTTATAAACTTTATCTAGTTCCTTTAGTAGGATTAGTGTTAATGTTTTATCTAACAAAATCTCAAATAAATCTAATTTTTTATTAACAAATTATAGTAAATAAAATTGTAAAACTCTTAACTTGTTTAGTTGCTCTAAAAAGCCTAAAAACATTTTTAATACTTATTAGTTTTACCCATATATGACACGAGTTAATTGCTAGTAAATAAAATAACTAGAAATAAGATACACAATGAGATAAAGGGATGAAATAAACAATTAATACAAAATAATTACATCATAAAATAATTTTTATTGGTTCATTAACATGTGATAATTAATTAATTAATTAAAGAAATATAAATATTTTTAAATGTCGAATTTAGTAAAAAATTTCTTCTTCATCTTGAATATGATACAACTGATTCAATTGGTTTACTTATACATTGTATTTGGCAAATAAAATAGCAGATCATAAAAAAGGTGCGACTCTTTTCTAATTTTCAAATAATTGGAGAGATCTCTATTTTTTTGTACTGCCTAAGTTAGAACTATGAGACCCAATTCCATTTTATTTTCATAATGTTTATACGATGGGTTGCTTATTGCTTTAATCATTATAGAACAACATGTTTTCATATGTGCCATGCATGCGTGGGTTTGGCCTTACTTTTTTTGTTCAAATTTTTACCCAGCGATGACCGCTCGAGCAGATCAGAGATCTTCTCAAGCGGGCTTGTGGCAGAGAGTTGGGTCAGTGGAGGGCCGCTTGAGTGGATCCATGTTTTCTCAATCAGATAGCTGGGAGCGAGATTTTATAAAGGTAGCCATGCCTTGATATTTGTGCCAAAGCTTGTTTTACAATTCTCCTCTCTCTACCAAGAACTCTCAAAACCTCTGCCTTCTTTCTAGCTTTAGGATTCGTTCAAGTTTGGGTCTTCGCATTCAGAAAGTTGATACTCGACATTCTTGTCATGGGCTTCGCGTTTATCCCAACGGAATCACTTTTTGGCAACATTGTTTTCTCTCCAGAGTTCAAAGCCTCGAGTTTTAACTCGTTGAGGTAGGATTCTAGACTATCTTGCTTTAAAAAGGTGCTACATGCGATTATATGCATTTTTTACTACTTTAAAATGCTATAAATATTGAACTTTGTGTTTGAACCATGTTTGACTGAACAAAAAGCATGTTTTGAAGATGTTATAGTTTATTACAAAGTTAGTGAACGTATGGGTGTCTGTAGTTTTCAAAAAGGTAGTTTTAAAAATGAAGAGATTTATGTAAAAGTTATGAAAACATAAATTTTGGAGATTTAGAGGTAACCCATGGGGTTGAGCCTTGATTTTAAACATTTCGATTGAAATGGTGAAAATTTTGAGATGTGTTGATCATTTTTCCTTGGCTATGGACAACATGGCAGAAGGTCGTTAGACGTTTTGAACATGAATAATGTATTGCTTTAAACGTTGTCGTAGTCGAGCTACGTATTTTTAATGATTCTATAGATGTGCCGTGATAGTGCATGTGTATTTGGGCCGTCATTGCTCCTCGGTGAAAGTTTAAAAATTTTGCGCATGTAGGTGCTTCGCTCTTTCGGGTTAATTTCCGTAAATAAAGTGATTGCCCAATTGGGAGGCATGTGTTGTTGTAACTCTGTATAAAACTTATTATTACCTAGCGGGTCATTGGTGCCCTGGAACTAGGGTAATAGGCGAGAGTCTATAATTGTTACCTTTGCCCCCGATGCGACAGAATCGGTACATAGGAATCATTGTCGGTTATAGGAACCGAGTGAAAAATAACGTTTTGTTAATATTTTCATAAACTGTTGGACGTCATTTGCATTATATGAAAATGTGTGATTTTGAGGATGAAAAACCGTTTTGAGACTTGTGAAGTTAAGTCAATTCTATACTATGTGATTGCATATCTCATTTTATTTCATTGTAGTCTGTTCCTATTAGACTTCGGCTCACGTTATGAGATTTTAAAAATCTTTTTCAGGCAGTCTGGATCACGTGGATTGATCTTATAGAGCTGGGGTGGTGGATGACAAAACTTTTTATTTATTAATAGTAGTATTGTTGTTTAGAAGTTTGTTACCAGTTCATGTTTTGAAGCCATGTAATGATGTATATTTCTTGGTCTTGAAAGTATGTTTTGTAAGTCTTGAGGCGATTATATTAATTTTGAGAGAGGAGCCTTGTGTTGGTGGTAGTTTTGTTTGTTTTGGTTTGGGGTTTCATGCTTTCAATGTCACATTTTCAAGTCGAATGAGTGACTTCTTTATCAAATCAACGTTTTGTCCCAAATTCTTTGGTCATTTAAACCCCTGTTCAGAGATCAATTTTTTTGGTGTGTTTTTAAGACTTTGAAAGATTTTCTAGTTTTTAGCTTGAAAATCTCTCAAGTGTCTCACCGCTCGAGCAAATCTCTGATCGCTTGAGCGGATAGTCGAAGTGTGAAAAGGTTTAGTTTTGTTTTAAAATGAGGTTTTTTGGTGAAAAATCTTTTGGGTAACCGTTTTGGACTAAAATGGCGTGTTTAAGAATTATTATTTTACAAATAAAATCCCATTTTCGTTTTAATTTTCATTGAGTTTTATCATTTGAAAATTAGAGCATTACAACTTGGCATCAGAGCTTTAGGTTCGAATATCTAAAAGCCATTGAAAGAGGTTGTATCACCTTGTGAGGATGGTTGTGTGTGCTTAATTGCTTGTATTTAAATGTTTTCATAACAAGAGTATGATAACATATTGGTTATAAAAATGTTGTGTATACATGAGCATGGGAGTTGTACCTTAGGATTGATTGGTGGCCTTTGGGCGTTTGAATTAATAAACTTGGAAGCGAAGTTAGAAATGCGTTCGGCGAACGTGTTTTCTAGTAAAAAATCTAAGTAGATTACCCAAATGGACGTATCGCTCTTGTCCGTTCTCCTCGGTATGTGAGATATGTTTACATAATCGTTTATGGCTAAGTCTTAGCATGATTATGTGACTTCTATCTGTAATAACATGATGGGCTAAATCTTATGTTGTTACGTTCTATGTTTCTTTTATATAGAAGTTATGTCTGCACAGAGAGGACGAGGCTATGGCCGTGGTTTAAGCCAAAGGGATATGCTAATCCCAGATGCTAGGGATGCAAATGCTCCCCAAGGACCAATAGACGGGATAAAGTTGTTGCGTGAGATGGTAGGCTCCATTCGTCAGCTTGCCGAGGCAGTTAGGAGAAGAGAGAGAGTACCCGAGCCGAGGGCGACTTTAGCGATGCAAGAGTTTCAATGTCTTGACCCTCCTACCGTTGTTGGGGATCCCGATCCTAAGGTGGTCACAAAATGGTTAGGACTTGTAACCAAGATTCTGGATATACTACAGATACTTAAGGATGGCCTGAAGGTTGCATTTACCGCATTCCAACTGAAAGGTGATCCCCATAAGTGGTGAAAATTTTCCAAAACTACCGTAGAAGGTACATGTGCAACGTTTACCAAAGTATTTCTAGATAAATACTTTCCTGGGTCCTTTAGGGACCATTATCAAGAGGAATTCATTTTCCTTACCCAGGGGTAATGATTGTGGTTCAGTACGAGGTAGAGTTCACTAGTTTATCCTATTTTGCATAGAAAATTGTAGCTACAGATGAGTTGCATACACAGAGGTTTGAAAGGGGTTTAAAACCCGCGATCCGAGATTGAGTGGCGGCATTGAGGATGCGCGTCTTTACAAAATGGGTGGAACTAACCATTACTGTAGAAAATACCCTAAATAAGACACGTAAGGCTAGAGAAGGTAGAAACCAGCAGAATGAAGGACGTGCACGGTTTTAGGGGCACTAGAACAAGCGTTAGAGGTCGTCTGGTCTAAGTTCTCATGTTACAGGATCATATCAATAGTAGTTTTCTGCATTAGCACCCTCAGCGGCTTCATTTGGGAGGTCAGAACGGAGGGAGCTCACATGTTATCAATGTAGACAGCCTAGACATCGTGCGTCGAATTGTTCACAAAAGAGGCAGTCTAAGAGTGTTGTACCTGTTCAATTACAAGAAAGAAAGCCACCGGTCTATTTTAGGTGTGGCCAGTGTGTGTGTAATGTCCCAATAGGGGTGAATTGCATGTTTTACAATTTTCTTACAAAATATTCAAATTAATGCATACAATGTATTTTCACTTAATTTTATTGGATACGCAAAAATTCAATCAAACGTAAATATAAAGAGTTTGAAGAATAGAGAAAACGAAATCGAGATTTTTACAAGGTTTAACGCACCGGCCTACGTCCTTATCCTAAGCAACCCACTTTAAAGATTTCCACTAATCCCTCCTTATAGGCGGAGATGCTTGTGCGACCCTGACCCATTTTCTCTTTCAATATTTTTCGACACGCGTTATGTATTTTCGTTGCAGCGTGTTTTATAAGCTTTTGATGCATGTTTGAGGATAGAGATGCATGTGAGGAAGGTTCTGGGGGCCGGGGGTGTTACGGCGCGAATTTTAAAAATTTTAAAAAAAGATATTTTGGAGGCTTATAAATATCTAGAATTAGATATTTTCAAAACTTAACTCCTAAGTTTTCTCCATATTTTCACTGCCTTCTCTTTAAGTTTTCGGGGGTGCGGGGCTCGATTTTCAACGATCCAACAGCGAATCCTTACTTTTGGCACGGTGGGCTACGCAACCATCCGGTTAGATTTTGATTCTGGTGAACCTCGATTTTGCACGTGGTTTAAGACGTCAATTTTTAAACTCACCGAGGTAGGATTCTAAACCCTACTGTTGTGTAAGGGTGCTATGGGTAAACGTGGATATTTTTAACAGGCAGATTATTGTAAATCTGCATTTGTTTTGAGGTTGGATTTTGGGCTTAAAATTTATTTTTTGGCAATTTTGTGTATGAAATCGAGTGGCGGGTGTTTCTGTGATGGTCTTGGTGTTAGGTCTAGGCGTCTGTATGTTTGAGAATGTTGAATCGGTGTTTAAAGGCTTCGATTTGGGGTTTAGAGATTGAACCCATAGCTAAAAACGGTTTATGGGCTTGTTCAGTCGACTGGACCCATGGGTTCGGTCGACTGGATTATAGTTCCTGGGGTTCAGTTGACTGAACTCATGGAGTCAGTTGACTTTACTATGCATTGAGGCATTTTTGTGGTTTTCTAGTAGGTTTTTCAGTCGACTGGGGGTTGGGTCCAGTCGACTGAACTCTAAGTTGTTTGTTGGTGGTTCGGTGGTTAAGTTTTGATTTCCAATTGGTGTTCTTTGGTAGTCAATTGATTAATTTATAAAAATTAGTTGATTCAAATACCTTTGGGTCCCTTTTGGGGTTTGGTTAACGGCGTTATGGTTTCAGGGGTTGTGTGGTGACCTCGGGTTTTTATGTGATGCCGTCCTCGGGTGTGACGTACGTGGTTGGTTTTAGGTGTTGTGGCACGGTTGTGTGCGTCGTGGTTGGGTATGGAGTGTGTTTGAGCTCTTAATCCTTTTGAGAAGAAAGGTGGAGCTCTTAATCCTTTTGAGAAGAAAGGTGGTGTTTTTAACCTCGTGGTTTGAGGGGTTTGGTGTTGGCCTTCGGGTTAGGCTTGGTTGCCTCTGTGAGTAGGTGTCGGCTTGTTTTGGCGGGTGACGTTGTGATGTACTGTTATACATGATTATGTGCAATTATAACTGTTTATTTATGTGCAAAATATGTAAGTGAATTACATAAGGTGATATCATTATATGTACTGTGGTTTATACTTTAAAACCTAGAGTTTTATAGGCATGTGACGCGGTTTGTGGAACGTCGTATTGATACATGGTTATATGCTTTAAATTCGGGTTTAGGTTTGCATATGTGTATGAAATGAATTAGATAAATCTGTGATCTAATATATGTAAATCCTGGTTGATGATACACGTGTGCGAAGCTGGTGTATGAGGTAGGCTGCGAAAGCCGGTGTGTGTGCGATTGGGGCCGCGGTAGTCCTTCGATTAAAATCCGAGAAGATGCATTAGTTGGGGCAGTAGTCCTTCGGTGAAAGTTCGAGAATATTCATGGATTGCCTGTACTGCACATTGAGATGGATAGACCAATTTTCTTAAAAGCTGTATTAACGGCCTGCGGGAGTCGAAATACAAGAATCATTTTCAGGGCTCCCGTGAGAGAGTCAAAACATGATTTTTATCCTCGCTTTCCCGTTGCATGTGAAAATTGTTTTCTTGCTCTGGTGAGTTGTGATCTAAAACTGTTTCAAACTATTTTAATGGCTTGAAAGAGAGTCAAAAACTGCACCTCGTTTTTCTAACATGTTTAGCTTATATTGCATGTGTTGTTTAGAATCTGCTGAGTTTTGGCTAACGGTGTGTGATTTTGATTTTCTTCAAGTACCGATCACGTAGGTTAATCAGGAGATGCGGGAGAGATGGAAGAGTTGTATTCTTCCTTTTTGTTAGCTTTTTACATGTATGTTATAATATATTTTTCAGGCATTGGAGTCGTGTAATATGTTTATATACAATGCATGTATGATTTATTTTGAGAGTATGTTCTCGGGCTGGGTATTGCGTTTGGTTGTTTATGGGTGTTTCACGTGGCCTGGAGTTTGGAGCGTGACAATGCCTATCTCCTTCACTAGGTGAAGAAGCCTTACACCAAGAGCACCCGAGCTCTTAAACCCAAGTGAGTCCCCTCACTTGAATAAGGCTAAAACCAAGTCTCAACAACAATTTGATAAAGAAGAAAGTGTACAAAAGTAAGCTCCTTTAATGAGCAAATAAGCACAACAATATAGTACACTAATTCACTTTAAAGAGATATATCAAATGAAGGTTAAAGGGAATTTCTAAGTCTTTCTCTCAAATATAAATAAGAATATGAGATTTGAATGCATAAGAATGAATAATGAGTGTTTGAGATTTGGAGAACTTCTTCGATTATTTAAGTACTAGTAATGGGGTCTTTTTATAGGCCAAAAACCGAGCTAGCCGTTGTACGATATAAGATATTTTAATAGCTCAAGTCAAACTAGTTGTTATAAAGTGAAATTTGAATTTCAGGCCAAGTGAGTCGACTGACATAGCTAGGTCAGTCGACTGACATAGCTAGGTCAGTCGACTGAGGTGCTAAATTGAAGCAACTCCAAATTCCAAAAACATTTCAGTCGATTGAGTGTTCCCTTTTAGTCGATTGAACTTCAAACGGTTCAAAAAATTTGAATTAAAGTGAAATCAGTCGACTGAAATCAATGATTCATTCAACTGAACCTTGTTGGCTCAGCTTTTTCAATTCCAGTAAGTTTCCAGTCAACTGATCTTAATGATCTAGTCGACTGAACTTTATTGGTTCAGCTTTTTAACTTTCAAAAACTTTTTAGTCGACTGAACCTGTTCATTAGTCGACTGAGTTGAATGAAAACATGATTTTTATGAATTTTGGTTTCTTTAAGTCACAAGTTAAATTCGTTGAAATGTTTTGTCAATTTAATCTCAAGTTTGGTTACTTCAAGAAACATTTTGAAGTAAATAATATTCATAACTTTAGGTTTCTTTAACTTTTATTTTAATATTTGATAAAATGTTTCTTAATTTAAAAACAACCTTGGTTGCTACAAAAACATTTTATCCTTTGAGAAAGTGATATTCATGAGTCCTAGAGTCAAATTTTGGTTTTCTATGAACTTCAAATGATATACTCAAGAATAGTGAACTTACATTGATCCTATTTTGCAATACACTTGAAAAGTTTAAACTTAGTCTTCAACTTAGACTTCTCTTTGCTCCAAAAGCTTGTTGCCAAAATGATTTTAACTCGAATGCTTCATGGCTTCCAAGTTTTATATTCATTATTGTGCTTGAAATGAATTCTTAAAAATATTCTCAATTTGCACAATTAAATACCCTGGTTTGTTTTCATAAACAATGGTCGTTAAAACCTTGTTTAGGTCAACAGCCAGTTGGGGCAGTTTCGCAGGAACTACCCTTGAGAAGGGAGTGTATATGTGCACTAGTTGTTTCGCCCGCATAGGGACGATAGACTCATCAGCAGCCTATGGCTCAAACTTCTAGGATTACATATGAGGGTGCCTTAGCACAGTTAGTGCGGCAGTCGACAGTCCAAGGTTATGGTGGATAGACTAGGGCTCCCCAAGGCAGAATATACGCCCTTACCCATCCCAGTTCTTCTAAGGCACCGGTCGTGCCTGATGCTGCAGCTACTACATCAGTGATCAGAGGTACTCTCTTAGTGTACAGATCATGAGTTAGTGTTCTTATCGACATGTGAGCATCGTATTTCTTTATTTCATCTGTTTTTTCACCTGCTTTGGGGTTAAAAATAGACTCGTTGGGTAGTACGCTGTGTAGAGACTCTGATTGGTGGGAATGTGGTGTTGAGTCGAGTTTGTAGATCTTATGAGTTAGAGATCGTTAGCCCCTATTTAGAGTTTGATTTCATCATTCTAGATATGGCCACATTTGATATCATCCTAGGGATGGATTGGATGACCACCTATCATGCCTTTATCGATTGTGATCAATGAAGGGTATCGATTTGTACCCTTGAGGGTGATTGCTTTTGTTTCGTGGGCGATCGGGACGAGGATTTGGTGTCCATGCCTGGTGTTGTTCGGAACCGAGGAAACCTGGGTTTCCTCTTTTCTATTCTCATGTTGGATGAGGCGGTTGGGGCTCGATGGGAGCTTTCCCCTGTGGTTTGTGACTATCTAGATGTCTTTCCTGACGATCTGTTTGAGTTGCCACCAAGTCATGAGGTAGAGTTTTTTTATCGATCTCGTTCCAAGAGTAGCTCCTATTTCGATGCCATCTTATCGTTTTGTATCGACTGAGTTGCGAGAGCTCAAGGTACAATTTTAGGAGTTGTTTGATCAGGGATTTGTACGTTTGAGTACGTCACCGTAGGGAGCTCTGGCTTTATTTCCTAAAAAGAAGGATGGGTCCTTGAGATTGCGTATTGATTACTGAAAGTTGAATTAGGTAATGGTGAAAAATAAGTATCCTATGCCGAGAATTGATTACTTGTTTGATCAACTAAAGGATTCGAGTTGCTTTTCAAAAATTGATTTGAGATCAGGGTATCATCAGTTGAGGATCAGGGATGGCAATATAGCGAAGACCACCTTTCAGATTCGTTATGGTCACTATGGGTTTTTGGTTATGCCATTCGATTTGATGAACGCACTTACAACGTTCATGGGTTTGATGAACCGTATATTCCATCTGTATCTTGATAGTTTTGTGGTTGTGTTCGTAGATGACATTCTAATCTACTCACCCTCGTGGGAGATGCTTGAAGAACACTTACGTATTGTTTTACATCTTTTAAAAGAGCATTGTCTGTATGCGAAGTTTGAGAAGTGTGAATTTTGGATGCCTAAGGTGCAGTTTCTTGGATATGTGATATCGAGAGATTGAGTATTTGTGGATTCTTCGAAGAGTGATGCAGTAATGGATTGGGAATGATCAAAAAATGTATTTGAGATCTGCAGCTTTTTGGGTTTGGCAGGCCACTACCGACGACTCGTGAAATAGTTTTTTAGACTAGCCGCGCCGATGACGCGTCTTACACGAAAGGGAGTCCAGTTTGTTTGGAGTGAGCCCTGTGAGTTAGCATTTCAGGAATTGAAGAAGAGATTGATGAGTGCACCAGTGTTAGTCATTTCAGAATGAGGTTTGGGTTATACAGTGTGTTGTGATGCGTTGCATGATGGTTTGGGTTGTTTTTTGATACAAAAAGGTAAAGTTTTGGCTTACGGATCTCGACAATTGAAGACTCATGAACAGAATTACCCGATACATGATTTGGAGTTGGCAGCCATGGTCTTTGCCTTGAAAGCATGGCAACACTATCTTTATGGTGAGAATTTTGAAGTTTTCTTCGATCACAAGAGTTTAAAATATTTATTTTCACAGAAAGACCTGAATCTACGCCAATGACGGTGGATGAAGTGTATGGAAGATTAAGATTTTGACGTTCAGTATCACCTGGGGAAGGCCATTGTTGTGGTCGACGCTCTTAGTAAGAGACCTCATGGTGTACTAGCTTTTGTTGTAATGCGAGAGTGGAACATGCTTGGGGAGATCAGTGTCAGGGTTGTATACTAAAAATCATGCATTTTATTTGATTTTAGTATTTAATTTTATTTTAATAAAATTAATTTTCTATTTTATAAAAATCTTAATGAGCAATGTATGTAATATTATTTCTTTAATATTATACATGGTTGTCTTTTATTCTGTTCAGTATTTAATCTGGTGTGTAAAGTACGACTTGCACACAAAAAGACCATATTATAGGTTCTTGCAGAATATAAGTTTTTGTTCACAGTTTATATGGAAATAGAAAAACCATTGGTACGACTGTAGTACAGAGTTTTAATAAGTCTGTCATGGTTACGGAAAATAGATAATAGCGTCGTCTATTGTTCTAACTCGCTGTACTAGTACACTTTGTATGTATTGAACATGACCATATTTGTATAATTAATTTTATACTGACTATATAAATTAATTCACACCCCAAGGTAATTTGAGTGCTTATACTTTTAATCCCGAAATAATTATTATTTGCGTATATTTAATATTCGTTGTTTTGATTTATTAGATGGTGCGATCTTTTATAGGTCTATAGTCCCGGTGAGTTAGATAGTGGTATTAATTATATAGTGAATATTAATTATTGACGAAATTCAGATCTCGATTGTTTGGGATTAGTGATACCTCCTTAAGGAAGTTTATAAATTTTGACTAGGCCAAATCCTGTAGGTGGATTTAATTATTCGGCAGTCAAATAATTTAAGCAGAAAAGCATTAAAAAATTTTAAAATGTCGATTAAATTAAATTATCAGTAATTAAATTTAATTGGCGAGTATCAGAAATCTTAACGTGGGGAGATGAGTTAAGCATTTAATAACATGAGCTCAATGCAAATTGGTCTAGAGATTATGGCTAAGAGTGCAGTTATAGTTCTTTAGTAGTATGAACTGTAATTTAATCTTTTATAAAAATTGTAGAAATCGCTGCAAAATTTTCATAATTACAGAAACCGCAGAGAAGTTACATATTTGTGAAAATTGCTGAATGGATGTCTGTGTTACACTAGAAGTTTATGTCATAAGTTATCTTTCAAGACTAAAGTTGTTTAGGTTCTGCCGGTTTTAGTTCTCAAAGAATTGTAATCCACACTACATTCAGGAATCGCATTGAGAGTACAGTAGAAGGTCTGACCGGAGCTTTAACTCAGAAAATCAAAGTTCGTAGTTGAATAATCGATCAAAAGATAATCATCTAAATTATCTGTGGTGGCACGAATTTTTATTTTGATCGTTCGACATTAAAAAAAATTTATCTGGAGCGTATTTTGGTGTCACACCCCCTCTCTAGGGTGCAAAAACCAAGACTTAGAGTGAACAAAAATGTATCTATACAAGTTAAACCAGATTTATTTATTTATAAATATAAAAAGTATTATATATTTTAGGGATACATTATCCTAACTACTCCAATTTGATTACACAAAGGTTTCATACTCTTTAACCTGGTACCAAAACAACTTTTGACTGACGACTGTGGTGGGCCAACTCTTCTAGCCATTCTTATTATCTACAACCACAAAGGTTACAAGAGAGTGCACTTAGTATTATATTGAACAAGATAAAAAATAATTATTTAAAAATACTAAAAACATTACGCTTTTCACAAGAGATGTAAACATACTAAATCACAAAATCTCACAATTTATATTGAACTTTTCTTAATCTTTGTAATAGTATCACTTTTCATATTAATGCTTAATACCTGCCATTTATCATTTCTCAGAAATAGTTTTATATTCACAAGTACTCGTACTTAACTGGATAGTATAACTAAAGTTAAACTATTCCCAACATACAATTCCATCAAACAATTCGTTCGGCTAACACACACGCACGTAGGGTACCGCACAATGCCTCAACAAGCTAACGCAGACCCTTTTAAGCGATAGGGCACTGCAAAATATCTTGATAGGCTAACACACACCCCTTTCTAGCGATAGGGCACCACATACTGTCTTAACAGACTAACACACACCCTTTTCTGGCAATAGGGTATCGCACAATACCTTGACAGGTTAACACACACCTCTTTCTGGCGATGGGGCACCGCATACTGCCTTCATAGGCTAACACACACCCATTTCTAGCAATGGGGTACCGCACAATGCCTCAACATGCAAACACACAACCATTTCTGGCAATGGGGCACCGCATACTGCTTTAATAACTTAATATACAGCCCTTTCTGGCGATAGGACACCGCATACAAACTCGCACAGAGCGAATATTTCTCAGTAAGCACTCTTACGCAATTTCCAATCACACAGGGGAGAGCTCAAGATGAAGGAGGGGGTGATGGCGGCGTGGTGGTGGTTATGCCGTGGTGGAGGTGTGGTGCGGTGGTGGCCGTGTGGTATGTGGAGAGAGAGAGAGTGAGTGAACTGTTGTCGGCGGGTGCTGGTCGCCGGAGTAGGCGGCGACTTCGGTGCTAGAGAAACAACGGCGATGGGTGATGGTCCGGTGGTGGTTGGATCGCGGTGTGGCAATGCTGCGCGTCGGTAAAGCCTTTTGCGTGAGTCTTAAGCTACTGGAAATTAGAAGCTCAAAGCATCCCAATAATGCTGCTGGAAAATAGAACTCTGAAGCTTCCTAGAACATATATATATATATATATAGCCTTGCACTCACTGTTTAATTTGTGCGTAAAAGGCGGAGTAAATCGGGGATAGGAAAAGGCATAGAACAGCTGTCCCATTGCATGTAACCTCATTTGTAACCGTTCGACAAGTGTACGGTGTGATAATGTTTATACCTCGTTAAATTTTTAATGCAAAATTTTTAATTCAGAAAAATTCTCAAAAAATTCGAATAAACGTTTAATGTTATTTTATGAATTATCGTATAGTTAAATTTTTCACTAAAATTTTCTATTTATTTAATATTTTCTTGTTGCGGTTTAGTGATTATTGACATATTTAATAAGTGTAAACATTTAAATTTAGAAAATTCTCAAAAATCTAAAATAGCTTTTTAATGTTATTTTATAATTATTGGTATTTTATGAATTTTGATTTTAAATTCTAATTTGAATTTTATTTATAATTATTTGTCAAAAATCTTATTTTAAGATTTTCTACGAAATGTCAAATATTATATTATTCTAAAAAGTGACACATGTCTTATTTTATTAATTGTCATGTTACGAGTTATTACAATCTATCATATTTTAAGAAATTTCGTTCTCGAAATTTCATATATTTCTACTCAAAAAAGTGTGGATACTTCTTTAATTTGCATGTCCTCTTCCCGTTTCTAGGTAGCTTCTTCTACTGAATGACTTCACCACAATACTTTTACTAAAGGAATGACTTTATTTCACAAAACTTGTTTCTTTCTATCTAGTATTTGTACTGGCTCTTCTTCGTACGTAAGATCAGGCTTCAGGTCAATTGGTTGCACTGTTAATATATGTGAGGAATCCAGCATGTACTTTTTTAACATCAAGACATAGAATACGTCTTGTAATCCTGACAACTCCAGAAGTAGGGCCAATTGATATGCTGTGTTGCCAATTCTTTTAATGATCTCGTATAGCCCAATGTAATGGGGAGTTAACTTTTCTTTCTTACTGAATCTCGTGACTCCTTTCCATGGCGATATTTGTAAGAATACGTGATCTCCAGCTTCAAATTCCAAGTTATCTCCACTTATTCGCGTAACTTTTCTGTTGGTCTTGAGACTACTTCAATCTTTCTCGAATTAACTTTATCATGTCGATGGTGATTTGCACATTTTTAGGGCCTAGTAATTTCCTTTCTCTAACTTCCTCTCAACATATTGGGTTTTGACATTTCTTGCCGTATAATGTTTCGTAAAAATCCATTCCTATGGTCGACTGGAAACTGGTATTATACGCAAACTCGATCAACGATAAATGTTCTTCCCTGGTACCGAAAAAGTTCTAAACGCGTGCTCTGAACATATCTTCCAAGGTTTGACTTGTCCTTTCTGATTGGCCGTCAGTTTACAGGTGAAGGGCCATGCTAAACTTGAACGTAGTCCCTAATGCCTCTTGTATACTTGGTCAAAATATAGATGTAAAACGTGGATCCATATTCAATATTATCGAAATTGGTATGCCACGCAAATGAATGATCTCATCAATGTAGAGTCATGCGAACCAATTCATCAGAAACGTCATCTTAATTGATAGGTAGCGTGCCGACTTCGTTAATTTATCTACAATTAACCAAATCGCATTGTTTTCTTCGAATGATCATGGTATTCAAAATCCATGGTGGTGCGTTCCCACTTTCACTCGGGTACAGGTAAGAGTTGTAATAAGCCTGTCAACTTCTGGTGTTCAATTTTAACCTGTTGGCATACTAAATATCTTACCACAAAGTCTACCATATCTTTCTTCATTCCACTCCACCAGTATTTTTTCCTTAGATCTCTGGACATGTTTGTGCTTCTAGGTGCATGGTGTATGCTAAATTATAAGCTTCATCTAAAATTTGCCTCCTTAACTCTTCATTGTTCGGCACATACAGTCGATGACCACATCACAAGACATCATCTCGAACTTCAAACTCCGTCTTTCCCTTAGCAATTGCCTCTGCCCTTGTCTTATCCACTTGACTGTCTGCTAATGGGCTACTCGAATCTGATATAACAAGATCGATCTTACCCTAAGAGTTTCTAATAGGCTCTCGTCTTTTCCTATTGCAAGGGTGATTCCGAGCGATCACATTTCAAAAAAAATGCACTATTCTTGGGGACCTTGTACTCGTTGGTTAAATTATTTAACTTCACTTTCTTTTGGGTTGGTCTAATCAAAGACTTTGCAATTAAGGCGGATTCCAGAATTAATTTTCGGTAATAACATGTCAATCCCAAAAAATTACATATTTTTGTTACACTAGTTGGTCTTGTTCTCTTGACTACTGTTCCACTTTTGTTGGGTTCATTGCATTCCATTCCCAAATATAATATGATTTAGAGACATTACTCGACCCAATTACAACTCACACTTAATGAACTTTGCATATAGTTTGTGATCCCTTAAAGTTTGTAAAGAAGTCCTTAAATGTTCTCTGTATTCCTCCTTATTTCGAGGATTTACAATTACAAATTTATCCAGAAAGACTCCTCAACACTCGATTCGTCAAATCTATAAACACTATAGATGCATTCTAAGGTGGGATACTAGGTTTAATAGAATGCTTATCCAACCTTTCTTACAATGGTCCCTTTCACTCTCATAACTTAGCAGGAGACACTCTATAAGGTGGAACGGCTATAGGCGTTGCGTCTGGATATGGGTCAAATGTAAACTCAACTCCTCGGTTTGGCATATTATTGGTGTGCTTTTTGCAAAATACATTTTACACATGACGAGCATCTTCTGAAAGCTATTTCCTTTTCAATTCTGTGTCACTACGTATGGAAACTATTTTTTGAAATAACCTTACACCTTTACTATTAAGACAACGGGTGTCCTATTCTTATCCCCTTACCATACAATTCTATTTTCCCATGTAGTTTAAAGATCACTCATTCTAAAAGCAGTCTAACACGTGATATAATGACGGCCAACTTGTCCCAAGTAGTAAGCCGAAACCTATCCACCATCATTAAAATAGCTGGTACAATTTTATCTTTCATTCCCACAACAAGTTTTAAACACATTTTTCTGTAACGTTTCTTTCCTTATTGATGTATCAATTGGTATTACTCAGTCTGGAGGTTTCATCGTCATGGTGGTCACGCAAATTAAAATTGGGCAGTATAAAGGAACGTGTTGAATCCAAGCCTTAACAAGTATAAGAATTTTCATTGAAACTATAAGAGTACCAGTCATCCTGTAACCTTTGCATTTTTCCTGGTGATAGCTAATACTCAACTTGAGATTCTTAACTGTTGCATTGGTCTCTTCCCTTTACCTTGTATGTTTCCAGTTGGTTCGTGTTTTCCCATCCTCTTGCTTCTAATGGACGATTGTGTTGGTTTCTTTGAATGTACGCACTGCGAGGCTATGTGTCCCAACTCATTGCAACGATAACAAACAATCCCTTCATTGGCTCTCGGGAAATTTTTAATAAAATGATTAGTAGCCCCACACTTGTAGCAACTATATGTTTCCGTTTCCTGCGTTTGACTAAACGCTCCCCTATTTGATTGGTCGCCCTTGACTTCAAATTCTTTGTTGATAATTGGTAGCCCTGATTTCTAAATGTTTGTGGCTTTGGAATATTTTTTTTTAGAGTCATACCTTCCCGTCTGGTCTATCGAGGTGCCTTCAAGCTTACGCTTTTTGAATTCTTCTCACCTTTTCTTGCCTTCCCTTATATCTTTCTCTATCATCCTAGCCTTATTAACCAGATTGGCATAATTATCCAATTCAAGGACCATCAGCCTGGTCCTGATCGAAAAATTCAAATCCTTTTGAAATCTTCTACACTTAGATTCTTCATCAGGTACAAGCTGAATTGTGTGTCAAGATAGTTCAGTGAATCTCATTTCATATTCTGCCACACTCATCTGTCCTTGCACAAGGTCAATGAACTCCTGTTCTTTCTCGTACTTATACATCATAGGCTTATACTATTCATCAAATGCCTTCACAAAATGGTTCCAAGAAATCCTTCGGGGTACCTGAGGTTCAATTCCTAGTACTGGCAATTTCAGAAACCTCTCTGTGGCCTCCCACCAGTTATATGCTTCTTCTCTAAACATAAACGTTATGAAGTGAATCCTATCGTCCTCTGCTACCTTAAGTCTATCCAAAATACGTACCGTATCTTTTAGCCAATTTTCTGCCTTCATGTGACTAAGAGTTCCCACGAATTCTTTAGCACCAAATTCCTTAAACTGTTTGATCATGGAGTTTCCCATCCTCTCTGCTTGGATAACGATCTATCTTGCATTTTGCTCCGTTAGTTTTTCTATTGCTTCTAGCATTCTCGTAGTTGGATCAAGTTGTATTGGTCCCATTTGGGAAGATGCTTCTCGTTGTACTTTGTTAGGAATCGACGATGCCCCTTCTGAATGTTCCATACTTTATCCTATTACAAGAAAGGCACGAATTAGGGTTCGACACTAGAGTCTGACCTAACTCATATAGAAGGAAAAAGCCAACTGAACCAGAAGAACCAAAGGTTATCTCCCCAATCTGACAAAATACTTAGATTTTTAATTAGGAACATATGCCTGCAGAACGTGTTTCCCAAATGGACTTCAAAGTCTGTCAATCAGACATCAGAAGACAAGGATATGATATCCTAAGGCCTATGCCAAAACTAAAAAAAATGCACCTATCCTACGGTCCACCACAGACCAAACTCTAACAAGTCTACAGAATCTAAAACCTAAAGCTCTAATAGCAAATTGTCACACCCCCTCTCTAGGGTGCAAAAACCAAGACTTAGAGTGAACAAAAAGGTATCTATACAAGTTAAACCAGATTTATTTATTCATAAATACATAAGTATTATATATTTTAGGGATACATTATCCCAAATACTCCAATTTGATTACACAAAGGTTTCATACTCCTTAACCTGGTACCAAAATAACTTCTGACTGACGACTGTGGTGGACCAACTCTTCTAGCCATTCTTGTTATTTGCAACCACAAAGATTACAGGAAAGTGCACTTAGTATTATTTAAACTAGATAAAAAATAATCATTTAAAAAATACTAAAAATATTACGCTTTTCACAAGAGATGTAAACATACTAAATTACAAAATCTCACAATTTATACTGAACTTTTATTAATCTTTGTAATAGTATCACTTTTCATATTAATGCTTAATAGCTGTCATTTATCATTTCTCATAAATAATTTTGTATTCACAAGTACTCGTACTTAACAGGATAGTATAACTAAAGTGAAACAATTCCCAATATACAATTTCATCAAACAATTCGTTCGGCTAACACGCACCCACGTAGGATACTGTACAATGCCTCAACAAGCTAACACACACCATTTTAAGCGATAGGGCACCGCAAAATACCTTGATAGGCTAACACACACCCCTTTCTAGCGATGAGGCACCGCATATACTGCCTTAACAGACTAACACACACCCCTTTCTGGTAATAGGGCACCGCACAATACATTGACAGGCTAACACATACCCTTTTCTGGCGATGGGGCACCACATACTACCTTCATAGGCTAACACACGTCCCTTTCTAGGGATGGGGCACTGCATACTGCCTTCATAGGCTAACACACACCCCTTTCTAGCGATGGGGCAACACACAATGCCTCAACAAGCCAACACACACCCATTTCTGGCGATGGGGTACCGCATACTGCTTTAATAATTTAACACATACCCCTTTCTGGCCATGGGGCACCGCATACAAGCTCGCACAGAGCGAATATTTCTCAGTAACTACTCCTACGCATGGCAAATTCTTTCACACCAAATGATATTACTAACATCGTCCATTTTTCATACACCTATCTTCTCCAATAATATAACTAGCATGCTTTTGAACTAACAATGCTTTCAAAGATATAAATAGTATTTTCAAAGAATTATGGGGTTTGAATGTGAAAAGAACATGCTATCACAATTTTTCATACTTCAAAACATGAATATAAAGCAATTTTAAAGCATAATTCACGCATTTCTGTTCAAAATAATACTTAAGCATTCTCACCTTGTCTTACGTGCGAAAAAACTCTCCTCGTTTTCAATTCCAAATCCTAATCCTCCGGTGATATAATCTCAATGCCTAACAAAAAATCAAACCTACACGTAAGTGCAGGATACTAATCTCTTAAAGTCGTGCTTACTTAGTTAAAGGATATATTCACCTTAGTTGTTCCTAGTAAATTTGTAAATTTTTAAGTTTTCAATTACATACTCGAAGGTTCATAAAAAATAGAAGATTTAGCTTAAAATCTTATTTTCATAATTTTAACTTAACTAAAAAATATAAGTAAAATCCTTTAAATAGATCCCAAGAGCAAGCTGTTGCT
>JAOTRH010487754.1:0-24610 GCA_034768845.1 Heliamphora exappendiculata
CAAAAAGAGCCTAAGATACGGCTGGAAACTTCAATCGAACATCCAAGAACTTGAATCAATATTGGTGAACCCTTACAGAACCGAAAGCATCTGAAATTGACTGAAACAAAGCAGGAAAGGCAAGACAGCCGCGAAAATCACGCGAAAACAGTCGCGACACGACGAAAAAGTCCAATTCGAGCTTGAAATCAACTCAGAACATCAAAGAAGGTGGATTCGAACCTCATAAACTCCTAGTCGGCACCCATAAAGGAGGAACAGACCATTAATTGAAGGAAACGATGGCACAATTGCGATTTGCATGAACAAACCCTAGCGGCGCCGAAATTTTGAAAATTTGGAGAAAACTATGAGACAATCATGAAAAAAATTAAGAAAAATCACAAATCGAGTTTTGGGACCCAGACAATCATCAAGTTTTTTTTTTTTTTGATTTTTTTTTTATATTTTTTTTTTATTTACAGTTTTGAAATCAGAAAAATGAGGAGAAACGAAAAACAATCAAGGATTGCTAAGAAGTTTACATAGGATCGAGCTCTGATACCATATTAGAATTATTGCAAAGAGTGGGAGAGAAAAGGAGGAAGAGAAAGAATCAGAATAATAATGAATGAGAGCGCAACAACCTAGGGTTTACACCATATCACTTGTTATTTATAATAGAACCAAGAAATACTAAAAGTACAATAATACCCTTAACTTAACACTCATCAACTTAATACCTCTATAGTTGTAACAGTTTTGAATATCTCCTTCTCGGACACTTTTATATATAAGTACTAGAATACTCTTTTTAAACTTTTCGGGCATTTTCCTAGTGATTATAATTTCATTAAATAATTTTGTTAACTAAGATACTCCCACTTCGCTTAAGCATTTTCATACCTCTGCGGGGATGCCATCTGATCCTAAAGCTTTTCCAGATTTTATTTTCTTCATTACAATTTCCACTTCAAACTTTCTTATTCTGCGAGGAAACTTATATTCTTTAATTTCATCCGAGTTATCAGATTCCACTCCTTCAAATCTTTTCACATGTTTTTCGTTTAATAATTTTTCAAAATAGGTTTTCCATCTTTCCTTAATCTCCTCATCCTTCACTAACACCCTTGAATCCTCGCTTTTTATGCATTTAACTTGAGTAAAATCTCTTATTTTCCTTTATCTCCACTTAGCGAATTTATAGATGTTCTGTTCTCCCTCTTTACTATCTAATCTAGTATAAAAATCATCATAAGCTTTCGATTTGTCATCTCTAACGATTTTTTTTTTAACGTCCTAACAAGCTTGTTTATAACTCCTATAATTACCGTCATTTCTATCATTTTGCCACATTTTAAAACATTCCTTTTTTACTTTTACAATAGCTTAGATCTTGTCATTCCACCACCAAGTTTCCTTAGTTATAGGGCATTTTCCTTTCGACTCTCCAAGAACTTCTATCGATATCCTTTTAATATATTCTGCTATTATACTTCACATAGTAATAGTATCTTTTTCTAAATCCCACCTTACTTTTTTAGACATTTTATCCTTGAAAGTTTCTCTCCAATTTCTCACATTAAGGTTCCACCGTCTAGTTCGTAAGATTCTAATATTTCTTCTCATTTTATGTCACCCTTTAACGTCAATATCTACTACCATAAGTCTATGTTGTGATGTTAAGCTCTCTTCAGGAAAGGCCTTGCAATCTTTACATAATAAGCAGTCTATGTGAATAACTACACATCTCTATAAGTTTAAATGACAAATTATTAGTTTTAATACATAGATTTTTTATATTTCTAAACATATCTAATTTTGTCACATTTGAAAAGTTATTAAAACATTTTCGAAACGTTTTAAAATGTTCCCGTTTCCATTATGATCAAAACTACACACCAAAACGCAATTTTGATCCTTAATTAGGACCTTAAAAATGGAATGTTCCATCCGACTTGAAATTTGTCCAGAATTTCCAGTAGCAACATTAACCAAACTAAGCCTTTATTCCAATCAATGGATTGTTCTATCAAAACATGAAATCGGTCCAAAATTTCCAACAGCAACACTCACTTTGAAAAATCAATTCTCTCACGCTACTTTGAATCTCGACTTGAAATGTTTATAGAAACTTTTTACACAATAATAAGTGCATTGTATTGGCCTTTGGGCCATATATACTGTTCACGGCAGTTTGTTGGCAACTTTTGGTGAAAAAGCAAACATGCCCTAAGGATTAGAATGAATTGGCAAGATAATTTTCAACTTACAAAATTATCCATTTTAATTAGAATGAATTCTCGGCAGCAAAATCAAGTATTTCGAATTTATGAAATATGAAAATATGTGACATTATTTTACTTTATAAGTATTTCAAATTTATTTCATGTTTTCAAATGTTTACTTATGTTTTTAATTTTTTTTCTCCATTTCCATCATGTTTCCAAAATGTTAACGTTTCCATTTAGCCGACCAAAACAATCTACAGAAATTAAATTTTGATCTTAGTTTAGAATTGATCTCAATGCTTAAAATAAGAATATAAGATATATAGTGAGCATAAAATAAAAGGAGAATAAAAAAAAATTCTCCTTTTTGAGGTAGTTTTTTTTTTGTTACTATTTTTTTGGGCAGCTATTTTTTTTTTTACTTATTATTTTTTAAGGTACAGGGACAAGGGTCGTGAGTTGGGCGTTGGTTTAGTATAGGTTTGGCTCGGCTGCCTCTAGATGCTCGACCAAATTTTTGGACAGATCTGCCTCTACCCCACTAGTTTTGAGTTAAGTAAATTGGGTGGAGCTTGTTGATTCAAGCTTGAATCTAATTCGGGTCAAGAGTTAGGGAAAGGGGTTTCAGAGTTCGAGTTGAGGTATGAAATTTTCAATGGTCTTAGGGCGATCAAATTTGTGACTAAGAGAGAGAGAGAGAGATAGAAAGGCCTTTGAAAAGCACAAAGACAGATTGAAGTCGATGATGACGAAAGGCAATTAGTAGAGTCTCACGAAGTTCAGCGGGCAAGGATCAACTTGTTGTGATGGCGTCATGAAGGAGTTGCAATTGTTCCTTGTTGGTTGTGATGGATTCAAGATGTTCCATTATTGTTCAACGACAAACTGTAAAGTTGATGCCGTTTATGACAATAGAACAATAACAACTATAGACCTTGTCAATGACAAGTGGTGGTCTATATTCGCAACGAAGTTTTGGTCTTTGTTAGTTGATGGGGCGATAGAAAGGAAGAGAAACAAAAGATAGTGATGGGATATATAATGGTTGTCATCACAATGGGAAGAAAGAGAAATGATGGTCAAAACCACAACTCTAAGTGTATGACGGTTTTGGCTCTGATACCAAAGTGATGTAGAATAGTCGGAGAGAAAAAGAGAATAAACATGCATGGACTACAATGCTAAACACCTTGTATCTTTTGGGTCCTTGAGATTGCAATTTCTACTTTTGAATCATATCATACTTGAGCAAAAAATGGAGCAATCAAAAACAAAGCAAAATTTTACTTTGCAGAGAGTTTGCCATTGATTCTCATGGATATCAAAGAATAAAATAATAGACAATTTGTCATCAACAGAAAATACAATGGTTCCATAAGAGAATTCCAAAATGATGATTTTCATTGAGGTGCACAGTAAGGATATCGAGTTGGTGCGTTACCTGAAAATCCTGTCAAGATCATCAAAGCTTCCAATGTTAGCCCATCCATAGTCAACAAAATCACTTTGCTCCCCATCTTCATGTTGATTCTGAAAAATCTCGGAACCATCATCTAGTTGAGATGTCTCATCTATTGAAAAATGGCCTCTTTCAGATTAAATATTTAAATATAATAATGCAGCTGTAGGCTCTTTTGATTCCCTTTCCCTAATACTTAGTATACTTACCACCCCTTGAAGAATCAAATTTGGTGACTTCAGTTGAATTCTTAGAAACTTCAATTCCCATACAATGCTGGTCAGTTTTGGCAGCATGTGATAAAGGCAAATCAGGCCATGGATCCACTCTAATTTCCCCGGCAGAAATTCCCCCAGTAGTGTCATATTGTGAACCGTTCTCTTCTTTACCCCCAGGGTAATCTTTTTTAGCTTCAGATTTATTCTGCTCAGCTGGTTTGATGCTTTTAGGTTCCCCATTCCATCCCTTTATTATGTGATCTCCGCACAAACCAGGAGTTCTCTCTTCAATTCCCTTGGGATAAGGCACAATATGGTCATCACTCTCGCCAGCCTCACCCCATATTATATTCGCAAGCTGAAAATAAAACAAAACTCATGACAACAGAAGAAAGGAACTACAATGACCAGGTAGTCAATGCATCTTTTATCAGTTGGCAAATGATATGCTAAAACAATCAATTTGATTTAGGCAATAGCATCAGTTTGTGTCCGTCAGCGAGTGCATGCCGTGTGTGCGTATGTGGAAAATGGAGACAGAGAGACAGAGATATGCTGCACAAGGGCTGGAAGTGTTCATAAGTTGAGGATCAATTACACTATTGAGATTATCCAAGACAAAAAAAATTAATAACCCTGATCAGAAAGTTCATAGCAAAGTTACACACCAGGTAGCTTGAAACTGTTAAGCTTGCAACTTGTGGATGACTACATTAAGCACGTATAGTATTAGCAGATATATTACAAACAAGTCTGGTGCTATATTGTGCTTATTTTGACAGAGGTACATGTTCTACATGTCATATTTTGCCTAAGAGTATTTTTGTATTTGTACTATTTTAATATAAAACCTTGTGGAAGCTGAAGAGAACCCTGATTTTTCATTCTCTCCTCTCTTTGCCACGTATTGCTTCTGTCTACATCTTTCTCTTCTCTTTATCTTTTCTTTTTCTCGTCAAAATCTAACTTGGTATTAGAGCATCAATTCAATACATGCTCAGCAGCATTTTGACGTAGGTGTTCTATACACTCAAAGAAAATAATAAATAAATAAATAGATTAAATAATCGAAACTAATATTCCCAACAGATTCCCAAGATGGTCGACTATGGTTGCTGATGCCCAATAGAACTGTTCCGGGATTTTTCACCCTATCTCCCCTAATTTCCTATGATACTCAGCGAGATTAGGGTTTCTTCAGAAACCGTGATTTGGAGCAAATGGAGGCTGATCTAATGCTTCAATCCAAACCTTGGGTGATGACTAGCATGTCCAAAGACATTTTTTGAGCATTCAAGCAGTGTGGAAGCGTTTTTACCTCTCAAAGAAGTTTGACCAGTAGATTTTTTTCCTTTAGCTGCAGTGTTTTTTTTTTTTTTTTGCATGTTTCTTCCTATTTCATGATTTCAACATTATTTTGAGTTCATTGGAGCATGTTAAAGGTTGTGTATCGCTGGCATATTGTGGGGCACACTGGTAGGAGTTTAGCCAATTTGTGTCGTGTTTGATTGCAATCTGTAGATTTTAAACATGTTAGAGGATAGCACAGCTACCACTAGAAGCGAGAAGAGTGGGTTAAATTGATACGAATCGAGCTAAGAAGACGATCAAATTTCTCAGAAAAAAAGAGTTTATTTCTCAACAGAATTAACAAAAATTTGACATGCCCTGTTCGCCCCTGTTTTTTGTTCTTTTAACTACCAGATTCTCAGGCGGCTAACTAACTTCCTAATCTCCAACTAACTTTTGAAAGTCAGCTACCTAAGCTCCTAACTAACTTCCGAAACAACATTTCCTTCATTTCTAACTAACTATTCGATTACAATTTGTATCATTTCTTCCTCCTTTTGAATCAGACTTGTCCTCAAGGCTGGAAATCTAGGAAAGTCTTCTCAATCATGGTCCAATCCTCCCACGATGCATCTTCCTTGAATGAATTCGACCATTGTACAATTATTTGAGTCACTGGTTGGTTACCTCTTTTCACCAATCTTCTGTCAAGTATAGCAACTGGTTCAACCTTCATTTTCCCCTCCTGATCCATAAGTGGCAGATGTTGCTGAATTGTAACTTGTTGGCCCACTTGCTTCTTTAACCAGGATACATGAAAGACTCAATGTATCCTAGAATCCTCCAGTAGTTGTAGTTTAGAGGTAACCTTTCCAACTCTTTGGGAGATTCGATAAGGACCAAAATACCTTGGAGCAAGTTTAAGATTTCGTCTGAGGGCTATGGATGATTGTCTATACGGTCGTAACCTGAGATATACCCAATCTCCCACCTGAAATTCCCTATCAGATCTGTGGATATCTGCAAACTTCTTCATTCTATTCTGGGCTTGTTGGAGATGCTCCTTCAAATACTGCATCATGATTTTTCTGTCCTTGAGCATTTCTCCCACTGCTGCTACATTCGATTCTTTCATCCAAACTTGGCTAGGGTGAGGAGGTGCTTGGCCATACACTACTTCAACTGGCGTAATCTTTGTAGCCGAATGGTATGAAGTGTTATAACATCACTCTGCAAGAGCTAACCAATTTGCCCAGCTTCTAGGCTTGTCAGCTACCATGCAGCGCAGATAATTCTCAAGACACCTATTAAGTACCTCGGATTGTCCATCACTTTGAGGATGATAACTCGAACTAAGGTTTGATTGAACCTCCAAAAGACTAAAGAGTTCCTTCCAAAATTTACTAGTGAAGACTGGGTCTCTATCCGAAACAATGCTTGTAGGTAAACACATCAGCACATTTTTGTAGAATTTCTACCCTGTCCTGTGTTGTGGCGATTGGATCCTGATCAGAGTGTAACATGAATAGTTGAGCTAAGGCACCTTGTGAGTTCTTGTGCATCAGTTTCTTATGGTTTTTTTCTGTGTAATATCTTCAATTCTCCAGGTTTACTCCCTCTCAGCACATGTCTTCTTCCCTTCCACTTGAACTCCATGGTTAGTTCCTTTGAATCCCATGTTACTGGTCCTAATGTTGACAGCCATTGAACTCCTAATACCATATCACATCCCCCCAAGGGTAGAATTCTCATATCAGTATTAAATTGATTTCCTTGCATCTCCCAATTGAAGTTCTTACACTCAGCTATGCTGCTCAATTTTTCTCCATTAGCCACAGAAACTGTTAGTGGATATGTAGGCAGCACCTGCACCTCACATCCAGTACTCTTCGCAACATGAGGATCCAAGAAATTATGATTGCTGCCTGAATCTATTAGGATCATTACTAACCTCTTCTTGATGTTCCCTCTGATTTTCATAGTTATGTAAGAAGTGTTTCCTGCCAAAGCGTGTAGTGAAATCACCATTTCTTCATCTTTCTCAATCTCTTGGTCTCTCGGTTGTTCCCTTATGTCTTCATATGTATGTTCTTCCTCCCCTGCTTCTTCTTTCTCAGCTTCCAATAGGTATAACTGCCTCTTCTTGCAAATGTGCCCTCTCACATACTTCTCATCACAATTAAAACATAGCCCCTTTTCTTTTCTTTCCTCCCACTCTTTCCCAGATAATCTTTTAATAGGAATATTTAGCTTGTTATTGCTGATAGGTGAACTAGAATTGTTTACCTTTTGTCCCACATTGTTATTGAATTTCGGATTCATGATTTGTTTGTTCCTCCTACTCAAGGCCTTGCAGCTTTCTTCTTGAAGCCTTGCAAGCCCAATTGCCTGAGTGAGATTGTCCGGGCAAAATATTTGTTCCCCCTTTTTTATTTCTTCCTTGAGTCCACTGATGAAACAACTTACATAAAAGTTCTTTGGCAAACCTGACGTCTTGTTGGCTAATTGTTCGAAGCTTTCTTGGAAGGCCTTCACGTCTCCAACTTGTTTGAGTTTGGTAAGATTTCCCACTGCATCTTCATATGGGTTTGGGTTAAATCGTTGGACTATTTATTCTGAAAACTCTCTCCAAAGCCATCTATTTACACAGATCTTTTCAAACCATTGAAACCATGACAGAGCTTTTCCTTCCAAATGTAACGATGCAATTCTAACTTTGTGGGCTTCTTCGATTTGGTTGAATTCGAAGAATCTCTCACATTTGTTTACCCAACCTGATGGACTCATTGAATCTTAGAAATTCTACTTTGGAAAATTTTGAATTAAATGGGTTAGTGTTATTTCTGATACTTGTGTGTGTCGTATGCAAGTTCTCTCCATGCTCCGATGATGAATTTAAAATCTTGTTAGCGATCTGATCATACTTCACGTTCATGCTAGCAAGTAGTTGCTTGATATCTTCTATGGCTTCTCCATGCTTCTCAGAGCTTTCCTTTAAACTTCTGATTGAATCATCCATGCGCCTCATTTCTTGCGATCTAGTTCTTTCTGCCATTGTTGATTCTTCACAGGTCAAGAATCGATGGCTTTGATACCAAATGATACGAATCGAGCTAAGAAGAAGATCGAATACAGTCTTCAAATGGCCTCAATTTGGAGGTCATTCAATGGTTGGAGTAATAGTTGAAGTATCGGCAGCTGCTTGCGGAAAACAGAATTCAATGAATCTTTTCTTGGCAATTGGCTGAGTAATATGATCAATAGGAGAGATCATTTTTTTTAGTCAGTGTAAGGATATTCAATCCTAATCCATTTGTGTCCCAAGTGGCCTTCAGTAATCTTGATCTACTGAACATTTTCCTTTGCAAGAAGTATGGGAATGTTGTGAGGATAATGATGAATCAGAATTTGAGCCAATTGATTTATTTCATCATTTTTATATTTAAATTTAGATTCAGATTCGTAATCACTATTGAGTAAAAACTTACTCAATTGTAATTTTAGACCTTTATCTTAACGTTCATTCAACTTTGTCTCCATGGTGCATTTGTTAGCAAAATGACCTAGCTGGCCACATTTTTAACGTGTATCTTATCGAGATTTTCTCTTAGAAGAAGATGATTTTCTGTATTTCCTTTTATTAGATTCTCTCGTGTCTTTGAGGATGAGAACCAATAAAATGCTTAACAATTGTTTGTTTAAGTGTAGATATACCATCTTCCTGAGCTAATTATGACAGCAGAAAAAATTTCATCCTTTTGAGACTGGGTGAGAGAATTGTCAAACTAGCCTTTAAGGCTACCAGTGAAGTAATTACTAATGTATTTGGCGACCAGTCAGAATTGCCAACAGCTTTATAAGCACAAGCATACATAATTATCTTATGTAATGCTTCATAGATCTAATATTGAGAAAAACCATCAATGTTCCACTCATAAATAGTTTTTCCATTATAAGAATTCTGATGTTGGAAAAAACTTCTTCCCAAAGAAATCTTGAGGCGTAGGATGCTTATAGTACTTCTTTTGAATGTACGAACTAGAAGCTCTCATAGGTTCATCTTCAATCTTATTAAAAGAATAATGAACAGCATGGATCTGGTATATCATCGGGCTCATCATTTGATTCCGTAGCAGACCCAGGTGTAGAAATAGATTATTGACTAAGTGCATTAAATTGTTCATCAATTTTTAATGATCCTAATTTAGTCATAAGAAGGATAAGAAATTCAAAATCACCTTTATGACTGGGTAACTTAATCCAGCACCGAAGGTGGAGGTTTAATAGTAACCTCTTAGATAATTTGAGAATTAGTACTAGCGTGTGATACTCTAGTGGGATGTCTCGCATGACTTAAAACTTCTACCATATTATCCTCAAGGCGATTTAATTGATTACTAATTGTTTGTAAGTTAAGATTAGAAAAATTATTCAGTCTAATTTGATTTTATTAGCAATTGAGCCTTCACAAGTCATAAAGGCTGATTGTCCAGACAAATAGCTTGTTCTAGAGTTTTTACTGCTTTTCGATTTTTTCAGTCAAATAGACCATGCCTGTAAATCATCTCTGATTCTATAGTGGGAATAGTCCGCTGGATCAGCTATTGAATTTGAGAATACTCAACAATTTCTGCATTTTTTATAGATCTGGCTTCAAAGCGAGTTAACATTTAAAATAAACGATATACCTATATGAGGTCATAACTGCAAATTTGCGATGTTTATTAAAATCTTGGTTTTATTTTCATGGTGAAATGACAACTATGATGACCTAGGTTACACATCTGTCAAAGATTTAAAAGTGGTTAAAGTGCCTAATGTCAATCCCTGGCTCAACGGTCATAACCTCAAAACCAAATGCGACTTCGGTAAGATCCCATAACCTATTTCACCAAAGTTATAAGTCATTATAAAAATATAGACAATATGAAATTACGCATAATTAAAGAACAAATATAGTATTGTGCACATACAAGTATAGCCAACATTTAGCAAGTCATACCCCCACTGTCTCTATGATAAGAACCTTAGCTAAGAAGAAGATCGAAATGCAGAGAAATAGTATTTTTATTACTCAATTGCCGAAATTACAAGCAAAAATCAATACCCTGTTCACCCCTGTTTTGTCTCATTTTATTGCCCCGACTGTAACTACTTTAACAAACTAACCTTCCTTTTCCTTCTCACTCCTTCAGCTCACAACTGACTTTAACTAACTAACTTTCCAATTTTCACTCCTTCAGCTCACAACTACTTTCTAATTACACTTCTTCAGCTCACAACTATTTGTTCAAATTACAGCTCATATCATTCCTCCCCCTTTATCATCAGACTTGTCCTCAAGGCTGAAACTCAGGAAATAACTTCTCCATCATTGACCAATCCTCCCAGGAAGCATCTTCCGGAAACGAATTGGACCACTGAACCAGTATCTGTGTCACTGGTTTGTTGCCTCTCTTCACCAATCTTCTGTCAAGTATAGCGATGGGTTCCACTTTCATTTTGCCTTCTTGATCAGAAGCTGGCAAATGCTCCTGAACTTTGATATGCTAACCAACATGTTTCTTGAGCCACGAAATATGAATTACTGGATGAATCTTGGAGTCTTCAGGAAGTTGAAGCTTATATGCAACCTTGCCAACCCTCTGTAAAACTTGATAAGGACCAAAATACCTTGGCGCCAATTTGAAATTTCTTCTGAGAGCTAAAGAGGATTGTCTGTAAGGTTGTAATCTTAGATACACCCAATCACCCACTTGAATTCTCTATCAGACCTATGAGAATTTGCAAATTTCTCCATCCTATTTTGGGCCTGCTGAAGGTGCTCTTTCAAGTATTGCATCATTAATCCCCTGTCCTTAATCAACTCCCCCACTGCTGCCACTGCAGAATCTCGCAACCAAGCTTGGCTAGGATGGGGAGGGGTCTGGCCATACACAATCTCAAAAGGAGTAAGCTTAGTAGCAGAATGAAAGGAAGTATTATACCAACATTCGGCTAAAGGCAGCCAATTGGACCAACTCCTTGGATTGTCAGCAACCATACACCGTAGTAGTTTTCAAGGCATCTATTGAGCACCTCTAACTGGCGATCACTTTGAGGGTGATAGCTTGAACTAAGGTTTAGCTGAACCTCCAGGATGCGAAATAACTCTATCCAAAATTTACTAGTAAATATAAGATCTCTATCCGAAACAATACTAGAAGGCAATCCGTGTAATTTATAGATGTTATCAAGGAAAACTTTGGCCACCTCCACTGCTGTATATGGGTGTGATAAGGCCAGAAAATGGGCATATTTACTAAGCCTATCTATCACCACCAAGATCACACTTTTACCTTGGGAATTCGGTAGCCCTTCAATGAAATCCATAGCAATCTCAGTCCAGTTTTGCTGTGGAATGGACAAAGGCTGCAGTAACCCAGGTGTCCTGACAATTTCACTTTTGACCCTTTGGCATGTGTCACACTGAGCAATGTACTTTTTGTCCTCTTTTTTCATTCCCTTCCAATAAAAGGTCCTCTTTATCCTGTGCAGGGTCTTTTCTACTCCAAAGTGGCCTCCTTCAGCCGAATCATGGAATTCTCTAAAATCTTACTTTTGAACCCTTCATTATTTCCCACAACTAGTTTCCCTTTATGTGTCAGCAATCCTTGGTGCCATAAGTATCCTGAGAATGTGGAGTCTCCTTGCTGCAGCCCATGGATGATATGCTGCAAAGAGGAATCACTTGCAACAGTCTGCTTTAGTTCCTCTACCCAATTATTCACTAGCACAGAATATGCATTCAATTGAGCTGTCATGCCTTCCTTGCTGCCTAGGATCTGCTCCTCCCTCATTCTTGAAAGTGCATCAGCCACTTGGTTTTCTTTACCCAGGTTGTATATGATTTCATAGTCAAATCCCATTAACTTGGCCAGCCACTTTTGTAGGGAAATTGTGGAAATTGTTTGCTCTAGTAAATATTTAAGACTGGTGATCTGTTCTTATGACAAAATGTCTTCCCAAAAGATAGAGTCTCCATTTCTGCACAGCTGTAACAACAGCTAGGAGCTCCTTCTCATAGGTAGACAAAGCCAGGTTCTTTAGAGACAAGGACTTACTCATAAAACCTACTGGTCTCCCTTCCTGCATCAGTACAGCCCCTATGCCACTTCCGGATGCATCACACTCAACTATGAACTCTTTGCTATAGTCAGGTAAAGCCAAGACTGGAGTTTGAGTCATGATTTGTTTGAGCTTGTTGAAGGCTGCTTCAGCCTGAGAATTCCATTCAAAAGCATCTCTTTTGAGGAGTGCATTGAGAGGATGGAAAATCTTTCCATAGTCTTGAACGGTTAACCTTCTGTAATAGCCTGTCAACCCAAGAAATCCTCTGAGAGATTTCAAATTGGAGGGAATAGGCCACTGCTGCATACACCTAATCTTAGCTGGGTCAGCAGCTACTCCCTGTTCATTGATCAAATGTCCCAAGTAATCAATTTCTGGTTTCCCAAAACTGCACTTGGATCTCTTTGCATACAGTTGATTGGTTCTCAGCAACTGCAAGGTGGCCCTTACATGATTCAAATGCTCCTCCCAACTTTGGCTGTAAATGAGGATATCATCAAAAAAGACTAGGATGAATTTTCTAAGTGTCTGAAAATATCATTCATCAAGGATTGAAAGGTGGATGGGGCATTTGTTAGTCCGAAAGGCATAACTAAAAACTCATAATGCCCATCATGTGTCCAAAATGCTGTCTTATGTATGTCAGGTGGATGGACCTTAATTTGGTGGTAACCAGACCTAAGGTCTAGTTTATAAAAATATTTTGCTACACATAATTCATCTAAGAGTTCATCTATAATTGGTATAGGAAACTTATCTTTAACAGTCTCCTTATTAAGAGCTCTATAATCTATGCAAAACCTCCATGTGTTATCCTTTTTTTTTTCACCAACAGCACAGGAGAGGAGAAAGGGCTGGTGCTGGGCCTTATGATTCCAGCTGAGAGCATCTCTTGGACTAGTTTTTCAATTTCATTCTTTTGGATGTATGGGTATCTATAAGGTCTGACATTGATGGATTGAACCCCTGGTTTCAATGGAATTTTATGATCATGAGCCCTCGAAGGAGGAAGACCCTTTGGTTCTTCAAAAACTTCAGCAAACTCCCCCAGCAGTTCTTCCATATCACAGGCTGGCCGTGCTACCAGTTTTGGCTCATTGTTGATCTGAACCATGAATAACTGAGCCAAGGCACCCCCGGAGTTCTTATGAATCAGCTTCTTATTACTTTTGCTGTGCACTATCTTCAATTCCTCAGGCTTACTACCTCTCAAAATATGTCGCCTTCCCTTCCATTGAAACTCCATTGTTAGTTCCATAAAATCCCAAGTGACTGGCCCTAAGGTTGACAGACACCACTCCTAAAACCATGTCACACCCTCCCAATGGTAAGATCTTATGAATCAGCTTCTTATTACTTTTTCTGTGCACTATCTTCAATTCCTCAGGCTTACTACCTCTCAAAACATGTCGCCTTCCCTTCCATTGAAACTCCATTGTTAGTTCCTTAAAATCCCAAGTGACTGGCCCTAAGGTTGACAGCCACTGCACTCCTAAAACCATGTCACACCCTCCCAATGGTAAGATCCTCGTATCAGTATTGAATTTGGTTCCTTGCATTTCCCACACAAAATTTCTACATTCTGCCTCACTGCTCAATTTGTCCCCATTAGCCACTGATACTGTCAAGGGGTAGGTTGTTTGGGGATCACATCCAGTCCTTTTAGCAACCTACGGGTCTAAGAAATTGTGGGTACTTCCCGAATCAATTAAAATCATGACCAACCTTTTCTTGATGTTGCCATTAATCTTCATAGTTCTATAAGATGTATTCCCAGCCAATGCATGCAATGATAATTACCATTTCTTCATTTTTTTGCTCCTCTGCAATATCTCTCTGTGATTCTGCATCTTCTGAGATTCCTTCTTCTTGCAATTCATCCTTTTCCACCTCTAACAAATAAAACTTAATTATCAAAAAAAAAAACAAATAAAACTACCTTTTCTTACATACATGACCCCTCACGTATTTCTTATCACAATTAAAGCATAAACCTTTCTTTCCTCCCAGTCCTTACCAGTCAGTTTCTTGATAGGTATTTGTAAATTTCCATGGTTTATTGCATTTCTCACCTTGCCCATACTGTTGTTACTGGTCTTAAAATTCGTTGGTTGCCTTTGTCTCCTATTCATAGCCTCGCAACTCTCCTCTTGGAATCTCGCCAATCCAATCGCCCGAGAAATGGTGGTTGGTCTGAACATTTGTACCCCGTTCTTATCTCTTCTCTTAACCCACTGATGAAGTAACTTACATGGAAGTTCTGAGGAAGACCTGTTGTTTTGTTGGCCAGCTGCTCGAATTTTTCTTGAAGCGTCTTGGCATCCCCATTTTGTTTGAGCTTTGTGAGCTCTCCCACTGCATCTTCATAAGGGTTTACACTGAACCATTGTATCATGGCTTCTGAGAACTCTCTCCAAAGCCATCGATTTACACTGATTCTCTCAAACCATTGAAACCATGAGAGAGCTTTTCCCTCTAAATGTAGCGATGCAATTCTTACCTTGTGAAGTTCTTCAATTTGATTAAATTCGAAAAATCTTTCGCATTTGTACACCCATCCCGCTGGGTCTTCCTCGCAAAATCTCGGGAAATCAACCTTGGCAAACCTAAAAGTCAGTGGAAAATTGCCATTTCTGTTACCTCCGTGATTCGTTTGAGAATTCTCCCCATTTTCGAAGGGTGATTTCAGAATCTTGGAAGCAATTTGGTCATACTTCAGGCTCATGCTTGCGAGAAGTTGTTTGATATCTTCAATAGCTTCACCATGTTTGTCAGTACTGCCCTTCAAGTTCCTGATCGAGTCTTCCATTCGTTTCAGATCCTGCGACCTAGTTCCTTCTGCCATCTTGATTCTTCACCAGCCAAGAACCGAAGGCTCTGATACCAAATGATAAGAACCTTAGCCAAGAAGAAGATCGAAATACAGAGAAAGAGTATTTTTATTACTCAATTGACGAAATTACAAGCAAAAATCAATACCCTGTTCACCCCTGTTTTGTCTCCTTTTATTGCCCCGACTGTAACTACTTTAACAAACTAACTAACCTTTTCCTTCTCACTCCTTCAGCTAACAACTGACTTTAACTAACTAACTAACTTTCCAATTTTTTCTCCTTCAGCTCACAACTACTTTCTAATTACACTTCTTCAGCTCACAACTATTTGTTCAAATTACAGCTCATATCATTCTAATACCAAGAGAATACATGATCTTTTATCCTAGTGCAAAATAGGATCATGTGGACCATTTATATATAACTCATCATCCAATGCCTCTCTCTTGATAATCTAAATGTAATGTTGATTATCCAGAACATAAAAAGGGAGGGTGTACTGAGAGGGACGAATAACAAAGATGATGTCCATTGAATCTAAAAAACTTGTCAAGAGGTGGTTCCTGATCAAGATATCTAACTATACCTGGAAGTTAAAACCCCGTTAAGGAATTATCTGAAATCAATATTGAGCCATATAATGCTTCTAATTCAATAGAGAATGTGTTTCAGAGTATTTGGTGAAACTATTGGACGTTTCTTGTGAATTGGGTGAAGCAATTCTACCCATAGGTGTTATTTCTAATTTTCTGTGCCTCTACTTTTTAGAGTTCCAGAAGCCATGAACAAATATGGATCATCATATTTTAAACCCTAAACCCTTGTCTACTTGGATTGAGTACCTAATATCCAAAAGTGTTAGTGTCTTTATGATATGTTATGTATTTCACGTCAAGTAAGAGTATTTTGGTCATATATGTGATTTTTCCTTCAATATAAATACATCATAATGCTTAGCGTTTCATTATGCGACTCTTAAAATATTCTTCTCACTTATTCTTCTCCTTTCTTCTTCTCTTCTCTTCTTCACCAATTACACAACCCCAACTTCTTGTTTTACCTTTCAACTTAGTATCAAAGCATCCAATCTAATTCAATAACGCGTCTTACAACTTCGAAAATTGTCAAAGGGCGACAACGACGTGCTAGCATCATATTCATAAAGTAACCTCAGCATGACGTAAGGAGGACAACGTCCAACGAATACGCCATCTGGCTGATCTACTCCTCTAGATAATTATGGTGATTTTTTTGGAAAGTGTTGTTTTTCGTAGTTTTGAATTATTTTTTGGATTTTTTGATCTGCAATGTGTTGCTCTTATCTGGCTTTAATTCTCAGTATAGCTTTCATAGGTGTTGAAAATCTTATCTAAGTTCTACTATTGATGTTGACTAATCGTGAATTGAATTACCCAACAATTTTTTGAACAAAAGTTAAGTCGGCCCTTTTACAGCTTCACTGTTTCAATTTTTTTGATGTATTCGCCTCAAGTTCTAACCTTGGGATGTAGAACACGTGGCCACATAATTTTTGAAATAGTTGGATAAGAATAAGTCAAGAATTGTTGACTAGGAATTTTCCTTTATGTAAACTTTTATTTAGCATTAAGTCTAGAAATGGCCAATTTAATTGCCGCTTGTTTTGGCAATGATTTCATTACCTTCTAGTTTCCATATTCGAACTTAATTTAAATATGTTATTTTAGTAGTCTTTTATTTCCTTGATTATCAAGAAATTACCCTAATTTTACTCCTACTAGGAATAGAATTTCTCTACTATAAATAAAGGTGTAACCTCTCTATGAGGAGTATTCAATCAATTTCTAAGTTTCTCTATATTCCTTGTGGATTCAAGGTCTTTTTCTTTTGTGAATTTAAGAGACCGGATGCTAGAACGATATCTAGCTTCTTTCGTCTGCTAGAACAGTATCTAGCTCTTTCTGCAAGACCAGCCAGGCCCTCTCTTGCCTCAATTCCAATGGTTTCTAGTAACAAATGCATACCAATCCTAGTTCGAACACCAGAGCTCACAACCCAATTACACGTGTTTATCGGTGCAGAAGAGGGAAAGTGGCACATCCAATGTCCCTTTGGATCGACGATGATTAGGCATTTTATTATTTAGTTTTAGTTTATAATTTTTGTTATTAGATTTTATTTTGCATTATTTAATTACTCTATATTATCTAGTTGTTTGGAGCTATCTTAGAAAATAGCTATCCATAAGATTCATTTTGATTTAGGTAGGATTGTTATCTTTTTTTTACTCTTATCTTCTGATACTTCAGTGACCTATTTATAGGCCCTTAGCTGGTATTCCAAATCATTGAATAATTGAATAAATAATATTTTCCTAGAATTGGTGTAAATTCCAGTTCAACCCAAAGTGTGGATTCCTAGGGTTCCTTTAGGTGCGAATTCCTAAAGAATTGTTCATGATCGTCCTACATCAACTTGGTATCAAAACGAACGATCTTAATCGCCAACGGTTCTTTCAACAATGAAGCCTAAACCAGCAAACCCAATAAAGTAGATTTCGGTCCCGTATCTTTCCCATGAGATTTTTTGCATCAGCCAAAATCACTGCTAAGAAAATCACAATTGTTGCTCCACTACCGACCATTGTTCCTCGATCCAAAATGTAGATCGCATTGATTCTTATTTTTTCCTTTCTTCTTTTATTGTAATTTTAGGATTCGTATTTCATTTTTAAAAAAAGTAGAATTTTATTTTTTATTTATTTATTTTTCCTCTTTTCTCGGCATCAATTTTTTCTTTGTTTTTGTTTCAGTCAAAAAAATGAAAAAATGAAAAAAAAATTGGAAACCCTAATCAGCCAACACTAGCGCCACCATCATCACAGGACCCTAGCAAACAAGCCCTCGCCACTGCCCGTTCCCAACTTCATCGCCGATCACGCCGATGACACCTAATCTGGCATCCATCAATGATCAATAACAACCAATCCCTTCGATCTCTACGCCATCAACTCCGACTGCCCCAGATTCCATCGATCTCGTCGGAAACCAAGCCCCATTAATGCCGCAACCCTCCAACAACGCCAACCATCGTCGGCCTTTCCTCCATCAACGCCGACCATCGTAGGCCTCTCCTCTTTCAATGCTGACCACTATCTGCCTCTCCTCTATCACCACCAGCGACCAGATCAATCATTGCCGCCATCGTCAATGCCATCCATTGCTTCAAGGACCACCACCACTCGTTGCGACATCGCCAAATTCGACAACCACCTTCGACAACTCCACCAGGTCGTGGCATCGTCAACTTCGACATCGTCATCTCCAAATCTGCACATCTCCATCCTCACCATCAACAAACGCTAGCCAACCTCTTCCACCACCAGATTCACAACCCCTAGCCGACCTCCATCAACAAATCCAACTCCGGCAACCATCAGTACCAGTGATTCACCCCACGACCACACCAGACTTACTCAGCACCAAGGATCGCGGCTTCCCCGTCGTCAGCAACTGCTTCACACGAAGGTCAAAACCCTAGACAACAACAACAGTAACCCGCGAAACCAGCCTCGCGGCCAGCCCGTCCCTGTAATCAAACCCACCAGCCCAGATCACCACCGCAATCCGATCCTCGATCCATCAGCATCCGTGGACGAAGTTCCTTTATTCCAGTTTGTCACCAAGACATCATCAGTCGTGGCCGTCAGCACCTGAACGATCCCTTGATTCCATCAGGTGCCCCTTCTCTTTTATTTGCTCCGTGCTGTGAATTTAAAATATTAACAATTGATTATTTGTGCCTACGAAATTGCATTGGACTATTAACCTTTATTTGGATACATTAATTGTTTATTGCTGCATAACCCTCGACCCTACCTTCCTTTACCTTTCATTAATTAATTGTGGAACTTATAATGTAAAAGGTGGAACTTCCGTTACTTCTCATTCGGGTCATCTCTTTTCACTACAAAACTTCCTCCTACACGTTTGCAGTTTTCATTGTTGGATTTGAACCTTTGTTCCTCACGCTCGTGTATGAACTTTCGTACTGGTAACACCATTTCACGTTCTAGTCACTCCATCACTATGGAACCCTTTTCCAATGAAAATCTGGCTAAACTCATTAGTGATGTATCCACTAAACTTGAACAGCTCACAACCCAAAACAACACTAGGCTTGAGACCTTAGAACAATCCTTCACCAAATTCTCAACACCCCTCACGGTGAAAATTCTCATACTAGTGGCAACCAGGTTGAAACTGATGGCGAGCTACCACAAAGACTTAACCACCAACTGCCCCAACCTGAACCACTTATTCGTAATCCCCAAAAATGACCTTCGTCCTAGGGCGAACAATTTTTATGACCCTATTACCCTAGGATTTCGTAACTGGGACGACATGCGTGATTTTGGAATCATGATGAATGTACTATGAAGAATATCATGGTCGAAGCCCCCACATTCGACGGCCGATTGGACGCCACTGCTTTTATTGATTGGCTAGCAAAAATTAACCATTTCTTTGAGTGGCATAACTTATCTAATAATAAAGAGGTCAGTTTTGCAAAAATGAAACTCATTAATCGTGCCAAGCTTTTTTAGCAAAATACCGAACTCCTTACATGACGGCACCAACCTGCCATCAATGATTGGGTTTAGATGAAAGAGAAATTGCGAGAGAAGTATCTTCGTATCTCTTATCAAGGAGATCCCTTAGACCAGTGGAATAGTTTGCAATAAGGTACAAGACCTGCCATTAAGTATGTAGCTCAATTCGAGGAATACCTTATTTGTTATAATGTGATAGAAGATGACCATGTGACTTTGAGTCGTTTTTGTCGCGGACTTAACAACGACCTTCGTCGTGAATTAATTCTTTGTGAAGTCACATCCTTGGACCACACTTACACTCTAATTCAAAACTATGAACTCACCAATAGGACTCAACCCCCATGGCGGCCTCCTACCTCCAATCCACAACCTTAGCGATCCAAGTTTCCTGGCTCCACTACCTCCATTCGACCTCAACCACTTCAACCCCATTTGGGTTCTGTTGACAAGGGTAAGGCCATTAGCTTCGACACTTCTCAAGTAAATCCCACCATTATGTGTTTCAAATGTCACAAGATTGGTCATCCCGCTGCCCGTTATCCGCAACACACCCCTTATCCTTCACGAGTCTAACCAAGACCTGCAAAGTTTTGAGATCCTTGAGTAATTATACGTTCCTAATCTTGGTGGCACTTTAAAGTTCAGACCCAAATATGGAATTTGAAGGGGAAGGCCAACACTTGGGCTACATTAGACCCTTGCCTCTTCATGCTTCGTTATCCCCTGCTGTCTCTGACCCACTGACCCTAGGAGTGGTACGTTGTGTGCATACACAATCTCACCCTATGGTTGATTGGCGATGCACCGAATCTTTCACACATATATCAAATATGCTGATAAGGTTTGCAAAGTCATCATTGATAGTAGCAGTTGTATTAATGTTGTTTCTGCTTGGACGGTCAGTCGTTTAGATTTACACCCAGTACCCCATCCCAACCCCTATAATGTATCTTGGGTCAACGCTTCGTTCATCTCAGTTAAAGAACGTTGTCTTCTTCTGAACCAGTTCCTTTCACATAAAGAGGACATCTAGTGTGACATCCTTCCCATGGATGTCTTCTTCTGATCCAGTTCCTTTCACATAAAGAGGACATCTAGTGTGAAATCCTTCAGATGGATGTGGACCACATTATTTTGGGACAACCTTGGTTATATGATTTAGATGTTACTTTATACGGTCGTTCCAACGCTTACTCTTTTGAGTTTAATAGTACTCGGATTTGATTCCAACCCATGCAACCTAAATTCACTGCCCCTGTCCACCCGACACCAATTCTGCACAAAAACCTACACATTATCACTCCCAAGACTTTTACAGGGGACATCACTCCCAAGTCTGTTATCTTTTTGGTGGTCACAAAGGATGTTGGTACTCCTACCCTCCACACGCTCCCCCTAGACGTCACAGTTGTCTCGACCGAATTTCAGGATATCATTCCTGAAGACCTCTCAGATCAGTTACCGCCCTTACGTGACATTCAACATGCTATCGATTTTGTCCCTGGGGCCCCTCTACCTAATCTCCCTCATTACCGAAAGAATCCTAGTGAGCACGCAGACCTCCAACGACTGGTGAAGGTCGCAAGGGTTTTGTTCGTGAGAGCATGAGCCCTCGTGTCATACCCACTTTGCTAACCCCGAAGAAGGATGGGACATGGCGAATGTGTGTTGACAATCGTGCAAAATCAAGACTAAATACATTTTCCTATTCCCCGATTTAATGGCATGCTCAATATGATGTCTGAAGCTATCATCTTCTCTAAAATCGACCTTAAAAGTGGCTATCATCAAATCTGAATTCGTACCAATGACGATTGGAAAACCACCTTCAAAACCAAAGATGGTTTGTATGAGTGGTTTAGTCATGCCATTCGGATTGCCAAACGCCCCTAGCACCTTCATGCGGGTCATGACACAAGTACTTCGACCACTAATGGGCAAATTCCTTGTCGTCTACTTCGACGACATCCTCATCTATAGCCCGTCCCGTAAGCAGCATCTAGTCCATCTTCAGTAAGTGTGCATAGCATTAAAAGAAGCCAATCTCTACACGAACCTCAAGAAATGTTCCTTTTCGTAGAGCAAGTCGTTTATTTAGGGTACATAGTCTCTTCTCAGGGATTATTGGCTGACCCATATAAGATCAAAGCCATCGTCGACTGGCCCGAACCCAAAACCCTTCATGACACATGCAGTTTTCATGGACTTGCTACATTTTACCGGCGCTTCATACAAGGGTTTAGAACACTTGTGGCCCCTATTACCGATTGCCTTAAGAAATGTGACTTTGTGTGGAATAGCACGGTTGCCCGTGCATTTCAACAAATCAAAACCTATATGACTATCGCACCGGTTATGTGCCTACCCAATTTTTTCCAGCCATTTGAAGTGAAATATGATGCCTCCGGCATTGGCATTGGTGGGGTGTTGAGCCAAGAGCGCCACCCAATGGCTTACTTCAATGAGAAGCTCATTGACGCAAAACACCGCTACTCTACTTATGAAAAAGAGTTCTATGCTGTTATTCAAGCCTTGCGCCACTAGCACCACTATATTCTCCTGCAAGAATTTGTGCTATATTTTGATCATGAGGCCTTACGATACCTCAACTCTCAAAAGAAGTTGAATCCTCGCCATAGCCGTTGGGTTAAGTTTCTTCAAGCCTACACGTTTGTGCTTAAACATGAGTTTGGACCTGGCTAATAAAGTAGCTTATGCCCTTACCCGTCGCATTACTATGCTCTTCGTTTTAGACGTCAGCATTGCTGGGTTTGAACGCTTAAAAGAAGAGTACCCCCCCCCCCCCTGTCCTGAATTTGGCCAAATTTTTGCACATATCTCCGCTGACCCACGCCCTGCCATTGATGATTTTCTCCCCCACAATGGTTTTCTTTTTCGGCAAAATAAGTTAGCATTCCCAAACATTTGTATTGGATTTCCTAGTTTGGGAAGTTCACGCCGCTGGACTTTCTGGTCATTTGCGCATGATAAAACTGTTAATATATATTAAGTATTAATAATATTCTGTGGGGATGCTCATAGTATTTTACTGTAGTCAGTCCTTACTTAATAAATACGTGTGTATATCTCACAATGAGAATACACGCTTTCCCGAATTCTTTCTCTTTTTTCTAACATGGTATCAGAGCCATGAACCCTAGCCATCACAAAACCCTAGCTTCCACCAGAACCAGCCTCCAACCAGAAACCCTAACCCTAATCGCCAACCACCAAACCCTCGCCAACCTCCGTCGACCCTCCAGCCATCGTCACCGACCCTCGTCGGACCTCAAAGATCCCACACTGACCACCGTCGACCGTCCCAAAAGCGTGTGCCGCCCTCGTCGGCCCTTCCAGGTGCGTCGCTCACCCTCGTCAACCTGACAACGACCTTCGTCGGACCTTCCTAGGGTATTTTCAACCCTCGTCAGCCCCTCAGGGGGGAACGTCACCTACCGTCAGCCCATCTAGGGCCTCCGGCGACCACTGTCAGCCCCTCCAGGGCTTGTGCCGACTACTGTAGGGTCTTCTTCCGCCTTCGATGACCACTGTCAGCCCCTCCAGGGCTTGCGCCGACCACTGTGGGAGCTTCCTCAACTTCGCCGACCACTTCTAGACTCCGAAAGACCCTGTAGGCCCTTCCTCAGTCGCTCAGCTTGACTTCTCTTTTTCCCTCATTGCATCAGTCTGCCGGTGTAGTTCCATGATGTCTGCGAATTTGATGATGGTGTGAGGGTCCGGTGTAGTTATTTTTGTTATACCTCCGTGTGGATTGTGACTTGTGTTTTTGTGGTATTTTTGGTCCCTTTGTTGGAGAACAAGGATGTCAGAGGATTCCATGACCTGCGAATCCCAGGTTGAAGCTAGTCGGCAGCGTACCATAGAGATGTTCTCATCATCCACATGGTTAGTTGATCGGCGACTTGATGGCGCCAATAGTTATGCTTTATAGAAGAAAAGTGTTATTAAGTCTTTACAAGGCATGGAGTTGGAATCCCACCTGTTTGATGATCCTCCATCACGAACATCAGCGACTTTTCGGACTTGGACCTGAGGTGATGCTCGAATATTTAGTCAGTTGCTCAACTCGATGGATCCTTCCGTTCAGGCTTTGGTGGCAAACACTGATACTGTGCGAGAGATCTGGTCCTTGTTAGAATCCATATATTCAGCCACTAATGATCTCTCCCGGGGTTATATGATGTCATGAAAGGTTTCTTTCAATCCCAACAGTCCGAAAAGCCTCTTCAGGATCATTTTATGCAATTCAAGATTTTGGCTGATGAGTTTGATCGCCTTCTCCAGTTCACAAATTAGTTGTCTCAGTTTCAACAGCAGCAGTAGCAACTTTTGGTGGTGTGCTTCTTAGCCAGTTTGGATTCCGAGTTTGACTCCGCTCGCTCTCAAATTCTTGTTGGGACAGACATTCCCACTCTCTTCGAGACATTCTGACGTGAGTCAAGCGTCCCGTCGGGACGAGTCTCGTGGTACTGGTACATCTCCTATTGAGATCTCTGATCAGTCTGCTTTAGTGGATTTTCATGGTAGCTGTAGCGGTCGGGGCCGCGGTCAGGGCGATGGTAACAAGTCTAGTCGTGATGGTGGTCGTGAGACCCGTACGTGCCACTATTGTGGGATCTAGGGACACATTCGCAATGAATGTTACAAGCTTCATGGGAAGCCCCCACTGGTGGCCAATGCCACATTTGATTTCAGCCAACAAGACTATATCCAGCCAAGTCCTCAGGGGGCCTCCAATTCGACCAGACGAGTTGTTGAGATGATTGCTGCAGAGTATGACCAGTATATGTATGATCAGATTGGACAGAGTATGAGTTCTTCTGAGGTGCAAGCAGCCACTTTTGCAGGTAATCCTACTGCATGTGTGGCTACCC
>JAOTRH010487765.1:0-24607 GCA_034768845.1 Heliamphora exappendiculata
TCATCAATGGTTGAGATTTTCTCCATGAGATCAACAATACCGATGAGTTGGGTACTAGCGTTGTTTGTCCGATGATCGATAATTAGCTAACGAAAATCACGTCCGACTTAGGTTGAGGAGTTCCCCCTCATGTGCTTTGCTTATAGGTTTGATTATGCTAAATATGTACAGTGGATCTTTTGATCTGGCATAACAAAAGGATTAGCGGTGCGGTTGCGAGGAGAAGAGGACAATTAAATTGGATTGTTAGTAACCTAATTTATTTATCAGAAATCTATATCTTAAACGTAGGGAGAATTCAATGCATTTAATAATTGAAAACTCAAGACATAATTTGAGTTATGGCCGGGAGTTCAGTAAGGACCTTTAGTGTAATAAGTTCTAGTTCGTGGGAGAAATGATCTAACTCGGGGACAGAGTTAGGGATATTCAGTTTTCTCGTATGGTTAGTCCGAGTCCTATACTTCTTCGTGATTCCTCACGTAGCCCATTATACGCATGGATATTTTTTTATCGATTTTGGTAATTATTTAATTTAATTTCAATGTCGATTTTTCCGCCGGGAACATTCGGTGATTAAATTAAATAATTGAGAGCAATTTTGGAATTTCGCACGCCTAGGGATAACTCCCTAGGTGGCCGGCCCTAATTGAGGGGATGGGAGTTGTTTTATTGATATATATCACTTGCCTAATTTCTTGGTAGGAAGATATATATTGTTGCCATGTATGTCTTAATAAAGATATACATGCCTTGTATATCTTAAGTGAATATATATATATATAATAAAAGGAGACTCAAAACCCTAATGATTCTCCTCTAGTTGCCGCCCCCTCTCTCTTTTTGGCAATTTCATTATTACTTCTTGGAGACTAAGTGTGAGAAGAAACCAAAGAAGAAAATAACTTCGATCGGCATCGGTGTCCACACACCGTAATCCTCGTAGCGCGTCCGGGATATACGTGAGAAGATTGCCAGGTCGTCTTCAACGTCTTCGGGAGTTTTTGAAACTTTTCGACAAGTTTCATAAAGGTATAACAATATTTAGATTAATACCGTTCTTGTTTTTCATGAAAAACGCACGCACCATTTTTTACAGTCACAGCGCCGGTTCTAAAATTTTTTTTGCATCCCAACAGTAATCAACTTACATATTCCATGCATAATAAACAGTTATAAATGCACATAACCATGTATAACAATACATCACGACGCCACCCGCCAAAACAAACCGATAACCACTCACCCAAACAAACCGTCCACATACCAAGACCCATCCACAGACAAGGACAGCCAACATCAAACCTGGAGATCAACACTTGAACCTCCCCCAAACCGATTCTTACCAGAACCCAACCTTAAAACAGAGCCACGGACCTACACGTCCCGAGCATAACCAACACACACGCAACCAAGCCACAACTCCTCAAGTCTAACCATGCACGTCAACCCAAGGACGGCATCTAAACGAAGCACCTGAGGCCACTCACGACCCCCAAACCACCACACGACAAACAGAACCCCAAAAGGAATCCATAGGTATTTGAATCGACTAATTCCCATTAATCAATCAATTAAATACCATAGGACGCCAATCGAAAACCAAAACCTAACCATCGAACCACCATCACACTGCCCAAGAGTTTAGTCGACTGAACCAAGTGCCCAGTCGACTGAACAACACACTGGAAAACCACCAAAATGCCTCACGCACGGTTCAGTCGACTGAACCCCACGGTCCAGTCGACCGAACCCCAAAACCATGATCCAATCGATTGAACCTATGAGTTCAGTCGACCGAACTCACCCAGAAACCATTTTTCAAGCTACAGGTCAGCCCTCCAAACCTCAGATCGAAGCCTCGAAACTCCCTTTTTAACACCCTCAAACGTATGTACACCCAGGCCTAACACTAAGACCTCGAAAAAAACTCCCGACACCCAATTTCATCCACGAAATCGATAAAAAAATGATTTTTCACCCAAAAACCCAACTAAACATAAACTCAGATCTACAGCAAACCAACCGGTAAAAAGACACTAGATTACACGTAGCACCCTTATAAAACATGCAGGTCTAGAATCCTACCGCGGTGAGTTTAAAACTTGATAACTCGATCTACGTGCAAAACTAAGCCTCGCCAGAATCAAAATCTGACCAGATAATTGTGTAGCCCACCATGCCAATAGCAAGGGTCCACTATTGGATCGTTGAAAATCGAGCCCCAAGCCCCCGGGAACTTAGAGAGAAGGCAAAGAGAAAACGGGAAGCATGTTGGAGAAGTTTTGGAAAATATCTTTATGAAAAAAAAAAATCAAACTCCAGATATTTATAGGCTTTCAAAATATCTTTTTTTTAAATTTTTTTTGAAATTCTCCCTCCAACGGCCCACGGCCCCGAAAACCTACTCTGCATGCATATATAAGCCCGATCATGCATCAAAAGAAGTAAAAACATGCTCAAACGAAAACACGCAATGCACGTCCGAAAACGCAGAAAAAAGAAAACGGGTCAGGGTCTCACAACTCTACCCCCATTAAAGGAATTTTTCCCCCAAAATTCAACTCAACGTCAAACAACCAACCGCCGATCGCAATCGACACAGGCACACGAGATGGCTCGCCAAACCATTCCTAGGATATAGTCAAACGAGGTCAGGCATCCTAAACAACGGCTAACTATCTCAAAGACACGGGATCTACAACTCACCCCAACCTCACATCATCATCAACTGCTGCCTCAACACATCGCACCCACAAAATCTATCACCAACTCCCATGCGGTTGCATTAAGGAAACTGGCTCAAAGTCAGTATACTCAAAAAGTACCTCTGCTCGCTAAAGATATATCTGCATCATCTGGCACAACCGATGCCCTTGAAGCTATAAGGGAATACGCTCGAGGTAATCCCACTCTAGCCTATCCACCAAAACTCGGCGCTGTCGGTTGCCGCACTGACTGAACTGATGTACTCCCACGAGCCATCCGAGAAGTCTGAACTGCATGATACTGTTGTCGCTCTTACACATATGAACCCTCTTGTGTGCCCACTGTACTCGGCGTACTCTCTCTCTGGGGACAAGTCCTGCAGATATGTCCCATCTAACCACATCTGTAACAAACCGATAACTCTGTCCCCTACGACTGATCTTGTATGGAACTCTAAGCCTGCCTCAACTGTGGGTCCCGAGACTGCCTCGGCTACGGGCAATCTAGTACACGATGCCCCGGCTGTCCACATCGATAACATCTGACCTCCCTCTGCTCTGGCCTCCCTGACGAAGCCATTGATGGTGATGGTGCAGAGAACTACTATGATCTAGATGGATAAAAACTGGGACCAGAGGACCTCTGCCTCTTGCTGGAATGCCCAACTGCCTGCGCCTGTGCTCCACCCTGCGGTATCTTGGCCTCCCAAGAAGCTCGGATCTCAATCATGGTGTTCTCCACTCTCGCTGCTGCCTCCACCAGCTCCGTGAACGCACGAATCCCCATCACTACCACACGTTCTCTGATCGCTGGTCTCAGACCCCGCTCAAACCTCATAGAACGCAGCTCGTCTGTGCTCACCAACTCAGGTGCAAATCGGGACAAGCACGTGAACCTGGACTCATATTGCATAACATCCATCGCCCCTAGGTAAGAGTGTAAATCTCCTCCATGTACAAATCTCTCCTCAAAGCTGGGAAGTATTTCTCCAGAAACACTCCTATAAAAGCTGCCCAAGTAACTTCTGCAATAGTCCTAGCATATTTCCACCAAGCGTGAGCTGCACCCCTCAACTGAAAGGTAGCAAAAGAAACCCGTAACTCATCCTCCACATTCTGCAGTGTGTCGAGGATCTGTGTCACCAACTCCAGCCACTCCGTGGCCACAATAGAATCAGGGTCTCCAGCAAAGGTAGGTGGATCCATGCGCCTAAACTCCTGCATCGCCACTGTAGCCCTCGCCTCAGGCACCCTCTCCCTAACAGCCTCACCTCTAGAGGTCTCAACCAGCTGCTGGATAGAGCCAACCGGCACATGCAATAACTGTGTCACGTCCATCAGTCCCAGGGGAGCATTTGCATCCCCAGCATCAAGGATAGGAACATCCCCTTAGCAAACAGCATGGCCACGGCCTCGACCACGACCTCGCTCTCGTCTCGCAGACATCATGTCTATATGAAATAAAACAACGTATAAGATGCAGCACCTAGCATGAACATAAACGCTAAACACCTAGCCTGCTAACACATAGCCACATAGGATCATGTTAAAAAAAACCCCACATACCGAGGAGAACTAACAAGAATGACACATCAATCTGGATAACCTACTCAGATTCCCTGCTAAAAATCACGTCAACTAAACACGTTTCTAATTTGGCACCCGAGTTTGTTAACCCAGACGCCCAAAGGCAGGACTGTCACTCCTAAGATTCAACCTCTATGCCCATATATACACATCATCCTCATGCCTAACATGCTAACACGTACATGTTATCAAAGCATCTAAACAAATGCAGTCAAGCACACATAATCAAACTCACACGGTGATGCTCCCTCTTCCCATGGCTCTTAGGTATTCGAACCCAGAGCTCTGATACTAAGTTGTCACGCCCCAAACTCTGGGTCACGTGAAACACCAATAAATAACCAAATAGATACCCAACGGAGAATACACTCTAAAAATAAAATAAACATGCATTGTATATAAATACCAAATGACATACATTACAAGGCTCCAACGTCGAGAAACATGTTATAGCATACATGATACAGATAGAAACAAAAAGGAAGACTATAACTCTTTCACCTCTCCAGCACCTCCAGATCAACCAGCGTGACCGGTACCTGAAGAAAAGAAAATCCCACACCGTGATCCAAGGCTCAGCTAAAACTAGACAAGCATGCAGTATAAACAAAACATGCTAGAAAATTGAAGTACAGGTTTAGACTCTCTTTCAAACCTTGAAAATAGTTTTCACATGCAAACGGGAAAGCGAGGATTCAAACCATCTTTTAACTCACTCACGGGAGCCCAAAAATAGTTGAAAAAGAGTTTTTAGATCGCGATTCACATGACTCTTAAAATAGTTTGAAAATTGATCTATCCGTCCCATAATGCAATACATACAATCCATGATGCTTACAACCGGCCCTCACACGCCGCAACCACAACCCTAAAGCTGAAATAAAGATTCGAACTCTAACATAATAGACATCCTCACACATGCCAATTCCACGCGATAAAATCACAAACCACTGGATGAAATCATAAACCACACCACGGTGTAAAACCGTAACCTCACCATAAGCCACGGGATGAAATCGCCGACCACGGGATTATACCACGAGATAAGACTGGATATCACGGGATAAAATTGTATACCACAAGATAAGACTGCATACCACAGGATAAGATCGTATACCACAGGATCACACCGAACACACCTATGCATAACTAAATCAGGATTTAAATGCATAAACATACCACATGCACCACACGTATGTTCCCCACAGATCCATCACATCCATGCCTAATAAACCTTTGGGTTTTAAAGCATGCAACCACGTTACACATAACGATACCAAGCCATGTAATCAACTTACATATTACATGCATAATTAACAGTTATAAATGCACATAACCATGTATAACAATACATCACGACGCCACCCGTCAAAACAAATCGATAACCACTCACCCAAACAAATCGTCCACATACCGGGACCCGTCCACACACCGGGACAACCAACATCAAACCTGAAGATCAACACCTGAACCTCCTCCAAACTGATTTTTACCAGAACCCAACCTTAAAACCGAACCACGGACCTACACGTCCCAAGCATAACCAACACGCACGCAACCATGCCACAACTCCTCAAGTCTAACCATGCACGTCTACGCAAGGACGACATCTAAACGAAGCACCTAAGGCTACTCACGACCCCCAAACCATCACACGACAAATCGAACCCCAAAAGGAATCCATAAGTATTTGAATAGACTAATTCCCATAAATCAATCAATTGAATACCATAGGATGCCAATCGAAAACTAAAACCCAACCATCGAACCACCATCACACTGCCCAGGAGTTCAGTCGACAGACCCAAGCCCCCAGTCGACTGAACAACACACTAGAAAACCACCAAAATGCCTCACGCACGGTCCAGTCGACCGAACCCCAAAACCATGATCCAGTCCACTGAACCTATGAGTTCAGTCAACCGAACTCACCTAGAAACTATTTTTCAAGCTACGGGTCAGCCCTCCAAACCTCAGATCGAAGCCTCAAAACTCCCTTTTTAACACCCTCAAACATACGTACACCCAGGCCTAACACTAAGACCTCGAAAGAAACTCCCGTCACCCGATTTCATCCACGAAATCGACAAAAAATCAATTTTTAACCCAAAAACCCAACTAAACATAAACTCAGATCTATAGCAAACCAACCGGTAAAAAGACACCCGATTACATGTAGCACCCTTATAAAACATACAGGTCTAGAATCTAACCTCGGTGAGTTTAAAACTCGATGCCTCGATCCACGTGCAAAATTGAGTCTCGTCAAAATCAAAATCTAACTAGATGGTTGCGTAGCCCACCATGCCAATAGTAGGGATCCGCTGTTAGATCATTGAAAATCGAGCCCCAGGCCCCAAAGAACTTAGAGAGAAGGCAGAGAGAAAACAGGAAGCTTGTTGGAGAAGTTTTGAAAAATATCTTTATGAAAAAAATCTAACTCCAGATATTTTTAGGCCTCCAAAATATCTTTTTTTTGAAATTTTTTTGAAATTCACCCCACAACGGCGCACGGCCACTGGAACCTACCCCACATGCATATCTAAGTCCGATCATGCATCAAAAGCAGTAAAAATATGCTCAAACAAAAACACGCAATGTGCATTCGAAAACGCTAAAAAAATGATCAGGGTCTCACAACTCTCCCCCCCTTAAAAGAATTTCACACCCGAAATTCAACTCAAGGTCAAACAACTAGCCGTCGATCGCAATCGACACAGGCACACGAGATGGCTAGCCAAACCATTCCTAGGATATAGTCAAACGAAGTCAGGCATCGTAAACAACGGCTAACTATCTCAAAGACACAGGATCTACAACTGACCCCAACCCCACATCATCATCAACCGCTGCCTTAACACAACGCACCCACAGAATCTATCACCAACTCCCATGCGGATGCAACAAGGAAATTGGCCAAAAGTCAGCACACTCAAAAAGTATCTCTGCTCGCTGAAGGTATATCTGCATCATCTGGCACAACCAGTGCCCTAGAAGCTATGAGGGAATACGCTCGGGGTAATCCCACTCTAACCTATCCACCAAAACTCGGCGTTGTCGGTTGCCGCACTAACTGAACTGATGTACTCCCACCAGTCATCCGAGAAGTCTGAACTGCAGGATACTACTGTCGCTCGAGCACATACGAACCCTCTGGTGTGCCCACTGTACTCGGCGTGCACTCTCTCTAGGGACCAGTCCTGCGAATATGTCCCATTTGACTACATCTGAATAAACAGCTAACTTCGTCCCCTGCGACTGATCCTGTATAGAACTCTGAGCCTGCCTCAACCGTGGGTCCCGAGACTACCTCGACTATGGGTAATCTGGCACACAATGCCCCAGCTGTCCACATCGATAACATCTGACCTCCCTCTTCTCTGGCCTCCCTGATGAAGCCATTGATGGTGATGGTGTAGAGAACTACTGTGACCCAAATGGATGAAAACTGGGACCAGAGGACCTCTGCCTCTTGCTGGAATGCCCAACTGTCTGCGCCTCTGATCCACCTTGCGATATCCTGGCCTTCCAAGAAGCTCAGATCTCAATCATGGTGTTCTCCACCCCCGCTGCTACCTCCACCAGCTCCGTGAATGCACGAATCCCCATCGCTACCACACACTCTCTGATCGCTGGCCTCAGACCCCGCTCAAACCTTGTAGAACACAGCTCATTTGTGCTCACCAACTCAGGTGCAAACCGGGACAAGAACGTGAACCTGGACTCATACTGCATAACGTCCATCGCCCCCTAGATAAGAGTGTAAAACTCCCCCCCTATACAAATCTATTCTCGAAGCTGGGAAGAGAACCAACTAGAATGACACATCAATCTGAATAACCTACTCAGATTCCCTACTAAAAATCACGTCAGCTAAATGCGTTTCTAACTTAGCTCCCGAGTTTGTTAACCCAGACGCCCAAAGGAAAGACTATCACTCCTAAGATTCAACCTCCATGCCCACTTATACACATCATCCTCATGCCTAACATGCTAACACGTACATGTTATCAAAGCATCTAAACACATGCAGTTAAGCACACGCAATCAATCTCACACGGTGATGCTCCCTCTTCCCACGGCTCTTAGGTATTCAAACCCAAAGCTTTGATACCAAGTTGTCATGCCCCTAACTCCGGGCCACGTGAAACACCCATAAACAACCAAACATGATACCCAACCGAGAATACAATCTCAAAATAAAACATACGTGCATTGTATATAAATGCCAAATGGCATACATTACAAGGCTCGAACGCCGAGAAACATGTTATAACATACAGGATACAGATAGAAACAAAAAAGAAGACTATAACTCTTCCACCTCTCCAGCACCTCCAGATCAACCAGTGTGATCAGTACCTAAAGAAAAGAAAATCTCACACCGTGAGCCAAGGCTCAGCAGAAACTAGACAAGCATCCAGTATAAACAAAACATGCTAGGAAATCGAAGTGCAGGTTTAGACTCTCTTTTAAGCCTTGAACACAGTTTTCACATGCAAATGGGAAAGCGAGGACACAAATCATCTTTTGACTCACTCACAAAAGCCCAAAAATAGTTCAAAAAAGATTTTTAGATTGTGATTCACACGACTCTTAAAATAGTTTGAAAATTGGTCTATCTATCCCATAATGCAATACAAGCAATCCATGAAGCTTACAACCGGCCCTCACATGCCGTAACCACAGCCCTAACGCTGAAATAAAGATCCGAACTCAAACATAACAGACATCCTCACACATGCCTATACCACGGGATAAAACCGCAAACCACGAGATGAAATCGTAAACCACACCACGAGGTAAAATCGCAACCTCACCATAAGCCACAGGATGAAACCGCCGACCCCGGGATTATACCACGGGATAAGACCTCATATCACGGGATAAAACCGTATACCACGGGATAAGATCGCATACCACGAGATAACACCGAACACACCTATGCATAACCTAATCTGGATTTAAATGCATAAACATACCACATGCACTACACGCATGTTCCCCACAGATCCATCACATCCATGCCTAATAAAACTTTGAGTTTTAAAGCATGCAACCACGTTACACGTAACGATACCAAGCCATGTAATCAACTTACATATTCCATGCATAATAAACAGTTATAAATGCACATAACCATGTGTAACAATACATCACGACACCACCTGTCAAAACAAACTGATAACCAATCACCCAAAGAAACCGTTCACATACCGGGACCCATCCACACACCAGGACAACCAACATCAAACCCAGAGATCAACACCTGAACATCCTCCAGATCGATTCTTACCAGAACCCAACCTTAAAATCGAACCACATACCTACACGTCCCGAGCATAACCATCACGCACGCAACCATGCCACAACTCCTCGAGTCTAACCATGCACGTCAACCCAAGGACGGCATCTAAATGAAGCACCCGAGGTCACTCATGACCCCCAAGCCACCACACGACAAATCGAACCCCAAAAGGAATCCATAGGAATTTGAATCGACTAATTCTCATAAATTAATCAATTAAATACCATAGGACGCCAATCGAAAACCAAAACCCAACCATCGAACCACCATCACACTGCCCAAGAGTTCAGTCGACTGACCCAAGCCCCCAGTCGACTGAACAACACACTGAAAAACCACCAAAGTGCCTCACGCACGGTTCAGTCGACCGAACCCCACGGTCCAATCGATCGAACCCCAAAACCATGATCTAGTCGACTGAACCTATGAGTTCAATCGACCGAACTCACCCAAAAATTGTGTTTCAAGCTACGGGTCAGCCCTTCAAACCTCATATCGAAGCCTCGAAACTCCCTTTTTAACACCCTCAACCATACGTACACCCAGGGATGACACTAAGACCTCGAAAGAAACTCTCGACACCCAATTTCATCCACAAAATCGACAAAAAACTAATTTTTCACCCAAAAATCCAACTGAACATAAACTCAGATCTACAGCAAACCAACCGGTAAAAAGACACTCGACTACACGTAGCACCCTTATAAAATATACAGGTCTAGAATCTAATCTCAGTGAGTTCAAAACTCGACGCCTCGATCCACGTACAAAATTAAGCCTCGTCGGAATTAAAATTTGACCAGATAGTTGCATAGCCCACCATGCCAATAGCAAGGATTCGCTGTTGGATAGTTAAAAATCGATCCCCGGGTCCCCAAAAACTTAAAGAGAAGGCAAAGAGAAAACAGGAAGCTTGTTGGAGAAGTTTTAAAAAATATCTTTATGAAAAAATTCTAACTCCAGATATTTATAGGTGTCTAAAATATATTTTTTTTGAAATTATTTTGAAATTCACCCCACAACGGCCCACGGCCCCAGGAACCTACCTCGCATGTCTATCTAAGCCCGATCATGCATCAAAAGTACTAAAAATATGCTCAAATGAAAACACGCAACGCGCGTTCGAAAACGCTAAAAAAAGAAAACGGGTCAGGGTCTCACATTTTGTCTCCTCGTGTTGAACAAATTTCAAATCACATATATCACTATGGATTAAACCAAGAGGATCGGTACTTCTTTCCACATATTGAAAAGGCGCTTTAGATAATTTAGCTTCTACACAAGTTTCACATTTATGATTTGAGTCAATATCGAATTTAAGTAAATAATTCATGTTAATTAATCTACGCAAAGATTCAAAATTAATATGTCCTAATCTACCATGCCACACAAAAGAAGACTCAAGAAAGTAAGTAGAAGATGTAATTTTATTCATAGTTGGAACAACTGTAAGTACATTCAGTTTAAATAGGCCATCTTTCATGTACCCCTTTCCTACAAACAAGCCCTCCTTACTAAGTATAAACTTATCAAATACAAAGACCAGTTTAAACCTATATTTACTTAACAATGACCCTAACACAAGATGCTTTCAAATTTCAGGCACATGTAGGACATTGTTAAGCGTCAGCTATTTGCCCAATGTCATCTTTAGTACAACCTTCCTCTGTCCTTCCACTTTAGCAGTAAAAGAGTTCCCCACGAATAGTTGTTCTCCACTTGTCACTTCTTGATAAGTGGTGAACATTTTTTGGTCCACACACACATGTCGGGTTGCACCAGTATCCACCCACCACTCCCTTGGGTTGAATCCAACCAAGTTGACCTCGAACACTACAGCTGTTAAATTCATCTCAGACACATCAGATGAGAGATTCTCTATTTCAACAATGTTGGCCTGAGAATGTTTCTGCCTCTTTGAGACATTTTCCTAGTCTTTGCGGGTACGACAGTTTTTCGTACGATGGCCTGGCTTGTCACACACGAAACACCTTCCCTTGAACTTCTTAGAATCACCACCCTTGGCCTTCTGGTTGTGATTCTTCTGCTTTTTTCCTTTCTGGGCTTGTTACACCACATTGGCCTTCGCCTTGAACTGGAATCCCTGTATCCCTTTCTTCTCGGCGATGCGGTTATCCTCCTCAATCCTGAGCCTAACAATTGGGTCTTCAAGCTTCGTTTTCTTACGCTTGTGCTTCAGATAGTTCTTGAAATTCCTTCAAGATGGTGGCAGCCTTTCAATAATAGAAGCCACTTGGAAGGACTCACTCAGTGTCATGCTCTCGGCATGAATCTCGTGCAAAATCAGTTGAAGCTCTTAGACCTGGCTGATGACTGTCTTCGAATCCACCATAAGAAACTCAAAGAATCTGTCGACGGCAAATTTCTTCACCCCGGCATCTTCTGTCTTGTATTTCTCGTCCAGTGAATCCCACAAATCCTTTATCATTTTTAGCGGACTCTACACGTTATACAACGTGTTATCCAGACCACTCAAGATATAGTTGCGGCACAAAAAGTCAACATGTCGCTATGCATCGACTGCAGCCATAACTTGCCTGTCACCCTCATTCTCAAACAACGAAGGAGCATCCTCTTGAAGGAATCGCGCCAAATTCAGCGTCGTCAGGTATAACAACATCTTGTGCTGCCACCTCTTGAAATCTGTCCCATTGAACTTTTTAGGTTTCTCCCCGTGGTTCACAAGAGTCGCAGCTGGAATTGGGGCCGGAACAAATGTCGGAATCAAGGCTAGAACAGAGGCCACCATAGCGGTAGAAGCAGCAGGGGTAGGGTCCATTCTATTGTCAGTTTTGGTTGCCATATCTGCAAAATCCGAATCGACACCACAGAATTCAATAATAGTTTATTAAAACAATAAAGCACTTTTTGTATAAAATAGTAAATTAAATACTGCCTTGAATTAAATACAGATAGTAAGCAATTCCAGAAACTGAGTATGGAAATAAGCGGGTATTCTGTCTTAAGATTGTTGGTGTATAACTTCTGAAAATACAACAATCTGACAGTTTGATAAAATTCAAGCAGTACCGAAATAGCAGTAATTAAATTACAGTAATTTGAAACTAATTTTAGAATAAAATAAAACAGAATTAATATAATTTGTTATTTTCCATATACAGCATATTACAGCAGATTTAGAATAAAACTGCAAGTAAAAACAATATAAAAATAATAGTGATGGACTGAATTTATTAAAAAACATATTTAATATGCATAATAAAATAACACTATTTTAGTAAACCCTTTTGCTAAATAGAAACAGAAATAAACTAAGAATAAATTAAACGAAATAAAATAAGTAATGTGAAGAAAACAAACACTAGTTTTAAAATTTGAAAAGTCTAGCCAAACAGAATACTATTTAATATAAGAAACCGAAAGCAGTACTGAAAGTGTGCAAGAAAAAGGAACCAAAAAAAGGAAAAGAAATTAAGCTTACAGAACACTCGAAGAACAAAACGTTGGGATTGAGTTCAGCGTTGAACGATGTGTCCTTAAAATAGAATACGTCCTCGCATCGTTGCTTGCGATGTAGTAGATATCTGCCTCCAGGATAAAATAATCTTCGTGTACAGAGAAAGTATGGAAATCTGTACACACAGCGAACGCTGCAGTGTATGAACTTTCTCGAAAAAAATGCAGGCAATGCAGAGGAACAGAAGTTCATCAATGGCAAGAACAAAATTGGATTCTCAAACCGGGTGCTGGCATAGCCTATTTATAGGCATTTGAAGGTAACGGTTAGGTTTCAACCGAACTGACACGGTATCGGTTCGGCCTGGCCCAACAGGCGCAAACCAAAAAATTGACCCAACAGTCCCGAACAGCCAACGATTCGGTAATTACGGTAACGAAAAAAATTTAAAATTTAAATATTTTAAATTTTAAATTCAAAAATTTAATTAAATAAATTTTTTACAAAAAGATCAAGGTCGACCCGAACCCATAACCCAAAGCCCACGGACCCGAGCCCTAGCCCCGGCCGGCTCGGCACGGCTAGTTGACGGCAACGGTGGCGGCGTGCGCGTGTAGGGTTTGGGTCAAACCCACCGTTGGGTAGGTCCTCCCTCATCCACAAAATTGGGTACCCCCAAGGGGTACACCCCTTAGGCTCAACTTGGCTTATATAAGCCATTCACCCCAGTTTTTCCTAACCAATGTGAAATTCGAAAGCCTTGTATACTTACTTGGGCACTCACTCTTTTCTTTTTCAAGCAATGTGGGATGAAACTAGTTACCATTATTTTGTCAACTTCAATTGCACACTTTTAGAGTCAATTTCTCATTCACCCATTAATAATTTTGAATACTACAAAATTCATAATTATTCTACTCATGGAGATAAACAAATTAGAACTTGGAATAATCAAAAAAAGTTAATCCAACATAAAGATAACTAGCTTCGAAGTTAGCTAAAAATTATATTCTAATTTTATTCAAAATTCATTTTCCCAACAGATACTTCAAAAAGAAAGGCAAACATGGTAAGAAAAAGATCGATTCTTACCTTGGATGATCAAAACTAAACAAAGCTTCTTGTTGTTTAGCCACAACCACCTTCTTCTATAGCTCTCACAACCACAATTTTTCTCTCAACTTTATTATTTTAGGGTTCTATATTGTCTCTCTAATCACACACACACACACACACACACACAAACACAAATATATATACACACTAGCGGTCATGGAATACGCAATGCGTGTACAACTTGTATTGTGTAAAATAAATTATATCAAAAAAAATCTTTATTTATACTACTATCAATTCATTCAATTGCTTCGTATTTATTAGTTCCATAAATTTTTACTACTATCAACATAAATCCAAAAGTAATTTACCTCTTAGCCGCATTATGGAATGAAATTATTTTGCGGTAGTATTTGCCATAATCCCAAGAAAAACAAATTATGTGTAATGATTAAATTTTGAAATTTAATAGTATGTAAATTTTGTGATTAATTTAAATAAAAAAGTTTGGTAGCATAGATATAAATACTATTATAATCAATTAGATTAGACATCAATAAAAATTGTAGAACATAAAGATGAAGTGAGTTCAAAAGGTTGACATTATACTTTACCTAGTGATTACACTCTACAACCGTTTCTTATAATAGAAGCTCTTGCCATCATCTTAAAAAGAAATAATAAGTATATATAGTCAAGTAATTCTGAAATTTATAATAGTATGTAAATGTAGCATAATAAATAAAATTATAAGAAACTCACCTCGTTATAATATTGCACATCTCGTTGTATATTCTTATATTTTGTATACATCCTGCTTATAGAGCTGAGTATAATTTTTTTAAAAATAAACTAATTATACAAAAATTTAACAAAGGTTAAATATTAAAACTAAATGTGACGATAGATAAATAATAAGATAAGTTGAGAAGGAGTTGAGATTTGATTTTACCGCATATTTATCGACATCCTCTTTATTACATATCCTAACAGCTCTATGCATGCCATTACGCATGTTTCAAATACGATGAACCTAATTATAGTTGTGTTGTGAGAATGTAAAAATACAACATATGCAACAAATTATCATACCAAAATTCTTATTGCGCTTTTTAACTCTTTTAATATTAGTTGTGTTATCTCAGTTTTTACTGAAAATGACCATATGAGACTGTAGATTGAGATATTGTGAACTTGCATTAATGATGAAGGCAATGTCATTTCCAAAAATGAAATTTGTTAAGTGCTAGTGTTTGAAACTATGAACTAAAATATAAGTTAGCCGAAGGTTTTTTTAATTAGATTTTAATATTTTTATTAATTTATTTTTTAAGTAAAATTGATTTAAAAAGATATTGTTTAATATTTTTAAAAATGTAGTGTTGACACAAAATAACAAATGAGTTACACCTTTAGCTATTTGAGCTGACTCAGTTTTCAAATAGGTTAATACTTAAGTATTCTTAAAAAATAATATTTTGTGTCGACCCAAATTGATATTTAAATCAACACCATAAGGCAAAGAACTCTTGATATTTTCAAGTGTGTTGACACCTTTGAGCAATTGAGTCTACACCTTAACATGTTGTTAGCCCTAAGTTTTTTTATTTTAATTTTGATGATTTTCATAATTTATTTTTTAAGAATAAATAAATTTAAAAGAATAATATTTTATATTTCTAAAATAAAAAGTACTAACACATTTTGAACATTTGAGTTGACACATTTAGCCAAAACAATTACTCAACTCTCAAAATAATTAAAACACTTAAGTATTCTTTAAAAGAGAATATTTTGTGTTAAACCCAATTAAAAATTAAGATAAATACTTTTAAGGTAAAGATTACTTGAAGCATATCAAGTGTGTCAACACATTTGAACAAATAGTTTGACACCCTAACAGTTTTGTGAAGCTAGTTTCAAGTATCAAATATTAGTGTCGACATAAATAAGTTTTGTGTCCACACAAAAGTGTCAAAACTCTCAGGACTCAAAATGATCGTCGACACAAATTGAATTTGTGTCGACACAAAAGTGGTTCCTCACTTTTGGTATCCGAAACTTTGAGTCGACACAACTGACAAATGTGTCGACACAAAATAACCGAGGGCACCTGCAAATTTTAGGTGTCGGCACAAAACAGAAGATAAGTCGACACAAAAGTTCCAAGCCTGCCTGAAAAAATTTGGTGTCGACACCAAAGTCCAAACGTATCAACACAAATATACCGAGGGTTCCTGCAGAATTTAGTGTCGACACCAAAGAAGAATTGAGTCGACACAAAGTGCCTCCTCCCGGATGCTGAAGTTCAATTTGAGTCGACACCGTAGTGTTGGTGAGGAAGATTATAGAATTTGTGTCAACACCTCAGAAGTTCTATGTCGACCCAATCACTTGAAGATTCTTGCCCTAGACATTTTGTGTCGACACCTTCGATGCAGATTCAAATTCGTGGCAAACTTCAACGGTTGAATTTTTTGCATTTAATGTCCTCACCTACCTCCAACGGTCATAAATACACAAGAGCTTATATAAGAAGTAACTTCTCAACATTTAATCTCTCTTGAGACTTACAATCACTGTTCTATTGCTTAAATCAATCTCACTATTCTCAAGCTCTCATTTATTGTTATTGCTACTACTCTCGTTCCACATTTCTCTTTACCTTCTCATTTATTGTAAATTAATTTATGTTAAGAGAGTGAGTGTTTCTCATTAATTACTTTATTAATTGTATTCAAGTGTGAGTCACCATTTATTCTTTGAGTGAGTGAGTAAATCTCATCAAAAAAGAGTTCAAGAGAGATTAGAAGAAACATGAGATTATTTTTATAGGATCTTTTTGAAGATGATATAGGCTTTTGAATGTGCCCGTAAACATTCGATAGCTCAAACGAAGTCTTGAAGTTTTAAAGGCTTGGAATGCGCCCGTGAAGCATTTTATATAGTGAAAATACTCAAGAAAAAACTTGAGAAGTGGATGTAGGCTTGGAAGAAGCCGAACCACTATAAAATCCTTAGTGTCAGGTTCTATCTCTCTATCCCTAACCTTTTTAATATTTTCTATACATTAATCCTTAAGTATCTTACTATATTTGCTTGCTATATTAAAAGGTTTTCAAAAATGTTTCAAAAATTATTTTAATTTTTTAAGACCCAATTCACTCCTTTCTTGGGTTACCTAGAACTAACACTTGTTTTATCTAAGATGTTTTAGGAACTCTTAAATGAGTTGACCCTAGAAGACTTTTAAGTCGACCAAAAAGAACTGAGACTAACTGCAACTGGATGAATCGACACAAACAAATTTTGAGTCGACACCAACCCTTCAGGACGCAAGTTATTTGGGTATTTTGAGTCAATACCAAAACAAAGATAAGTCGACACAAATCAACCGAGACTTTCTACAGATTTTTGAGTCGACACAAAACAATCGAGACTTCTTGTAATTTTGTGAGTCGACACAAAATAAAAAATGAGTCGACCTAATAATTCCAGTAGCCTCCCAGACAAAAGAAGTTGACACCAAAGATAACATGAGTCGACACCAAAAGGTTCTCTTGGAAAGCTGAAGTATTAAATGAGTCGACACCAATGATTTTGAGTCAACACCACTATATGGGTAAAAAGGATGCAGAAATTTGTGTCGACACCAACCAAGATATGAGTCGAGCCATTCACTTAAAGAACCAAGTCCTATATGATTTGTGTCGACCAAAAACAAAATTGAGTCGACACCTACGACAAAAATTCAAATCTAGTACCTGGTTCAACGAATGGATTTTGGCTCATTAATGCTCCCACCTACTACCAACAGTCGTTAATCCTCAAGAGACTATATAAGGAGTTACTTCTCATAGCTTTAAGAAATAAGAACTTCAAATCTACTATTCTATTGCTTGAATCAAGAGATCAAATCTGCAAGTTTTCATTTATTGCACTTTTAACTCCTCCAGCTAAATCTCACCTCTTTGTATTTATTTATTTTCAATCATTTGTAAAGAGAGTGAGTGAGTATCTCATTGAATACTACATTTATTGTACTTAAGGGTGAGTTACCATTGATCATTTGAGTGAGGGAGTGATACTCTTCAAAAAAGAGCTCAAGAGTGATTAGAAAAAAACATAGGTTATTTTCGTAGGATCATCTTGAAGCTGTAAAAGGTTTTGAATGCGCCCATGAAGTATTCTATCTTAGTGAAAATTCTCAAGGAGAGTCTTGAGAAGTGAACGTAGGCTTGGAAGAAGTCGAACCACTATCAATCTTAGTGTCCGGTTCATTTTCTCTCTCCCTTACCTCTTTAATTTTCTTATTGCTTTAGTTCTTCATATACTTGCTATATTTGATTGTGAATTTAAAAAACTTTTAAAAACGTTTTTAAGATTGTTATTATTATTTTTAAAACCCAATTCACCTCCTTTTGAGTTATTTAGGACTAACAATGTATGTATTCTAGGAAGTACCTGATCTATAGGAATAATATCATCCATCTTAGCGTGCTTGTCTTGAAATTCTTCTCAAAGCTCAATTAGTAATCCTATATAACATGATAAACTATCATGTATTTTAAGTACATAATATATTACAAAAAGTTAATATATGTCATAAGAATATATATATATATATATATATATATATATGTGTGTGTGTGTGTGTGTGTGTGTGTGTGTAGTTAGAATATGTGCAATTACATACCTCGAATTGTATTCATTATAGGTTGTTTGAGAGTAAGACATCTTTGTAAACAATATTTCTTGTGTAAATTCCCCTTTTGAACCAAGACTTCCATTGTTTGCCATGAAACCCCTCTAGACAAAGCAATATACAATTATCCATAACTAATGTGATACCCATTACCATTTTTATAAACATAATTAAATAGATTATGTGAATTGTGAGACCCCGACCCGATTCATTTTGGAATGATTAAGTGTTTGAGATATGTCGTAACCTTCGAAAGGTGTTAGGTACATCTTTGGCGTGTGTTCGGGTTCCGTTGAGGCTTTTTGATTTGGCTTAAGGTTGGAAAATCAGTTCTTATGTAGAAAAACGCACTGCCCTGAGGTCCGGTCAACTGGATGGGTTAGCCCAGTCGACTGAACTAAGTTTTTCTAGTTCAGTCGACTGAACTAGGGCATTCGGTCGACTGAACCAAGGCGGTGGGTGTTTTTCGTGTTTCCAGTAGGCTGTTCAGTCGACTGGAGTAGGGGGTTCAGTCGACGGAACTGAGAATTTTGGTATTTTTCTATATATATCAGAGGCTAAGATATTTTGATGGAGCTTTCTTCTAAGATAAGTTTCGGTTTTCTTTGCCTTCTCTCTAGATTTTTGAGGGCCCAGGGCTTGGTTTTCAGCAATACGATTGTGGATCCTCGATGTTGGTGCTGGGGGTTTCGTATATATTAGGACAGAATTCAGTTTCGTCGAGGTTTGATTTTTTAGGCTTCAAGTTTTGACTGGCCGAGGTAGGATTCTAGACCTACTGCTGTTACGAGGGTGTTATGTAATTACATTTGTTTTCACCGGGTAGAAAATGCATCAAATGTCATATTTTCTGTTTAATCCTTATTTTTCTGATAGAAAGCATGTTGTTAGCTTTTCTTGACTTATAGTACTGTATGACATGTGGTAGTAGAGTCTTCAAAGGATTTTCTTGAAAACGGTGAATTTTTTTGGAAAATGGTGGTTTTGTAAAAAATCTCAGCACTTGGTGTTTTGGAGGTTTGGAGTTCGCCTTCGGGGTTGAATCTCGGGTTTGAAACATTTTGGGGAAAATGGGAAAAAATATTTTGAAAATATTTTGTTTGATCTCCATGATGATAGATGGATCTATATACATGTGTAATGTATTATTTTGAAAAAATATTTTCGTAGTTGAGCTACGGTACTATTTTTATAAGATTATCTAGATGAATTGGGATGACGAGTATTTAGCACGAGTTGCCCTCGGTGAAAGTCTAGAAACGTGCGCAGTGTAGGTACCTTTGTTATCTTTCGGGATAGTTCCCGTAAAGAAGATCGGTTGGGGTGCTCTTTTTCCTTGGGTTGTCAGGCCCGTAAAGTTAGTATTTACGTCGTGGTGCTCCGTATAGAACTTGTCATTACCTAACAGGTCTTAAATGATTCAGGACTAGGTAATGAGCAGGTGTCTATAGTTGTTACCTCTATCCCCTTATGATGGAGTCGATACATAGGATCTCATTCTTCTTCTTTTTCACGATGGTACATTCCGTGAGGGAATAATGTTTGATTACTGTTTTACCTTTTCTCCTCGGCGGTGTGGCCTGAGTGGAGCATACTATTTTATTACAACTTACTATTTTGATCTTTCCTCGGTGAGTGATCCGAGTGAAAAAGTAATGTTTTGGTTATTGTTTTCCTTCAACTGTAAAATGTGATTTTGCATTATTTAAATGCTTAGTTGTGAAGGAAAAACTGCTTTGGAGGTTTATGAAAAACTTGGGGTTTTATGACATAAAACCTTTTGGCTCTGTGGTTGATTTAGCTCCAACTATATGATATGCATGGTTTTGATAACGAAAATGTGAGGTTTTATGAAATAAAACCGTTTTGAGGCTCGTGTTAGCCTGATGGAAAACTAATGGTTTTCACGATGGAAAATCGTTTCGGCTCCTGTGGTTGAGCCTGTATGCTTGTGATTGCATATTTTCTGCTTTATAGCTTTATTATCTTTTTCTATTGGGTTTTGGCTTACGGTGTGAGATTTTTCTGTGAAACTTTTTTCAGGTAAGCGTGGTCTTGTAGGTTGACCCGGTGGTGCCCGGAGGTGGCTGATGACACGATGTCTGTTTTGTCTTGATAGGTAGCTTATACCTGTTGTATATGTTTCATGTTTATTTGTAACATGTTATAAATCGTATACTATGATTATGGATGTATACATGTTTTAATGCTTTCGAGAGAACCTTGGGTTGGCTGTTATTTTTCGTAGTTTTGTTCTACATTTTTCGTTGTTGGGATCAACAGTTTACAAATGAAATTTTCAAATGGTTTTTGCTTCACATAAACCTTTGTGTTTCGAGGCAGATTTTGGAATTGCCTAAGCTTCTTTTAAAACAAAAATATTTTCTTATTCAAAACACGTATTTTGTTTTTAAAGGCTTAGCTTGTAAGGTTGTAATTGTAGACTTTGGCTACTCTTTTAAATCAATCAACCCTCGGTAGTATGTTTTCAGAAAGGTTTTGACCTCGTTTGGTCTTTTGGTCTTAAATCCCTTTTGTTTGGGCGGTTTGGTGGTTGTTCTGTGGCTTTTCACGTGATCCCGAGTTTGGGACATGACAACTTGGTATCAGAGCTCTGGGTTCGAATACCTATGAGCCGTGGGAAGAGGGTGTGTTACCTTGTGAAGATGTGTGTGTGCTTGGTTGCCTGTGTTTGGAATATGAGCATGTTAATGTCGTGTACATGTGAGCATGGAGGTTGGACCTTAGGATTGATTAGTCTTGCTTTCGGGTGTTTGGACTAAAAAACTTAGGAGCCAAGTTAGAACCGCGTTTCATGGACTTGATTTCTAGCAAGGAATCTATGTAGGTTATCCAAAGTAATGCGTCATTCTTGTTGGTTCTCCTCGATATCTGTGTTGTGTTTGCATGATCGTCGTGACTATGTGCTAGCATGATTTTGTGGTATGTGGTAGAAGTAACATGATAGATCGACCTTAGGTTGTCGTGTTTCATGCTTTCTTTGTATACGACCTGTACACCCTTAGAGGCAACGAGACTGTGGTTTGGGTCTTAGTTATGCGACTCGATTGCTATTAGTTGCAGAAGCAGGGTTATGGGTTGAGCGTCGATCGCTTGGTATGTTGTGAAACTCATCAGTGAGTTGGGTTTCATGTGAGGTTGGCCTCGGTTGGTATCTGTTAGGTGTGAATACGAGCAGCGTTTATTCAGGTGCAGATGAAGCCTAGTTTGTGGCTTGGTATAATAGTTGGCTCCCCTTGAGAGTAGGCTAGTGGATGTTGGAGCTGTGTTATGGTTGACCTTGTGAGTCGAGGTACTGGGATGTCGGAGACCTTGGGAAATCAGTCGATGTGATTGGATTAGGGATAGTAACAACCCTTCGAAGTCTTGGTATATGTGGTTCTGGCTGTGTGATGGATTAGATATATCATGAGCCATGCTATGTCTTAAGCCGTGTACTCGCGGCGGGGTATAGACGGGAACATAGTGGATGGGAGCGTAGAGATCCTTGGCCGAGCGTATGTTGAGATGGCAAAACGTGTGGTTCTGGAGATGTTTCCTGGTAGTCAGGATATCAATGGTGGTCAGCAGAATGTTGTTGGTAGTCTGAGTAGTCTGATAACCTTAGACGTTGTGTACCTTTTGAGGTTTGGAAAAAAAATTGAGTTCCGAGTGAGTGAGCTCAAGGATATGGGAAAGAGTATGAATTGCAGTTATGTTGGAAAGAGCACGGGTTATGGCTGTATGGGAATGTAAAAGCTCCTGCGACGAGTATCAGTTCTGTGAGATTCCTATGAGAAGGCAGGTCAATGATTTGGTCGATATCCTAGTGATTGGGTGATCGTGTTTGGGAACCGTGCGAGGTTCATGTGGTTGGCTTAGTGCTGAGATAACGCATCCTGGGTATGAAATATCTTGAGGTTGTTTGTGTTCCACCTTAGGTTCAGAGATGAGTATGTTGTTTACCCATGGGAACGAGGTGTGGAGTAATGAGGTTCATCAATGGACCATGTGGTTTGGCTGGCCTAGGGTGATAGGTGAGAAATCGTAGGGTACGATGCCTGTGATTGATGTGTGCTTTGAGAGCGAAAGTGCAGAAGGTGTCTGCATGGTTGTGGGAGTTATTAGTAACTCTAAATGAAAGGTCTCAAAATTGGATTCTCTTTATTTGATGTTGTGCCTTGGACAGTGAGCTCGAGACCGTGACGTGATTATGGTTTGCCTAGCAGGAATTAGGTAGGTGAGTAAGTGCAATCGTGTGAAGTGAGGTTTTGGGCGCAGTGGAATGTGTTGTGCCAGGTATGCGGATGAATGGTGTTCACATGTGTGAATGAGGTCTAAGCATTGAGAGCTTGGTGTAGCGGATGATCTGAGTATCGTGATTGTGGTTGACAACAGCTGAGTGACTGTAGTCGATGTGGCCTCGAGGTAGGACTTACAGAGTTCTTGGAGGTTAAGTGTTGAGGAGTACTCCCAGTATGCTGAGGTTGGGCCATAGTTTCTTGTTGGCCTTTTTCTTTCCTTGGGATGGAAGGGGAGAGAGAGTTTTCTTGTGGACGATTGTCTTGACGACTGTCTGGTGCGAGTTGTATCATCTCGGTTGAATGGAGATGCCAGGTTCTTGATTGGTTCAGGTTTTGGTTATGTTCTGAAACTGTGGAATCTCAGTGGATCTATACCTGTGTATGACCGTTGGAGTTGTGACTCAATGACTTGTGTCGCTGTGATTAAGTGATTAGAAGATGGATTCTTCGTGGCTTCGACGCGTGGTGCGAGACGCTCTACATCTGAACATCTCTGTGCGTGACGTGGGATCCGATTGCTCCCGCAGTTGGGAACTATAAAGAATTGCATGATGGGGTTGGTATTTTCCCACGGTGGGAGACCATAAAAGAGTACGTATGAGTGTGGTAAATATGATAGGTCGTGGTAACCTCGTACCTGTGATTTGTTTGTATGATGTGAAGTTGCGTCCCCTATGTTGTTGTTCTTGATAGACAAGGGAGTTGGTGTTGAGACATAGAGTTCTTTGCAATGATCAGTTGAGGATCATTGACTGTTGTGTCTGTATGGTTGTGTTTCTAGCTCTTGGCGGAGTGGGGGTTTGTTGGAGCAGTGCGGCTGTGATATGTGTATGGTGGGTTTTTGGTAGACTTTTGTGAGTCTGGCTTGGGTCCTGTTTGGGACTTGGAACTGCTCACAGTTCTTGGAGTCGAGAAGTGGTTGTCGACTATGGTAAGTGCTGTGCTTCGGCACAACTATTGTTTGTATGGACGGTAGTTCCGAGAGTATGATGTTGGAGAACCCTTGGTTGGCGTGACCTGTTCGGACCGACGCGATTATTTGGTTGGGAACGAAAGGGCCATATGAGGTCTGGTTGTGAGGAAATTGTTAAATGTAAGATGCAAGTCTTGGTTGGTATCATGGGCCCAAATAGTTTGCTCTTGTGGACCCAAAGGTTTGCTGTATGTGTTAGGCGTATGTGGTTTGATGTTGGATGACAGTCTTTTGTTGCTTTGTCAGATGACGGCGACCATGTTCGACATTAGATTGATCTGCAGTTTTTGTTGGGAATGTATACTGAAAAGTTATACTTTTTATGTATTTTATTCTAGATCCTTGGCATATTAATGAGAAACATTTGAGATGATTTTGCATTCATTATTTTATATTTATATTTGTGATGAATGAATGCATAGTCCGTATATTCTGTCCAATATTTGACCCGGTGCGTGCTGCACGGAAGATCGGGTCAAAGGTTCTGACAGATTATATAGGTAGGCTCACAATCGCAATGGACCCGG
>JAOTRH010487806.1:6993-24605 GCA_034768845.1 Heliamphora exappendiculata
GATAGTAAGGCCTTCGTCTGCAATGAACAGATTAATGGCGGTTTTGCCAGTACAAATCTCCTTTATGGATAATTTTGGATAATTGTTAGTGTGGATCACTTCTCCAACTGAAGAGTTCATTGCGAAGCGATTGATTTGGGACTAGATAATTGTTAACACTTAACTGTATATAATAGTTAACTATTATATACTGGATCGAAACTATGTTAACTATTTAATTTTACTTGGTAAGGTCAGTTGCCTAGATAGTAAAATGAAAAAGAGTTGGCCTGCCTAGTCTTATGAAAGATAGTAGACGTCTTCCCAACGAGGCATGCTATTCTCAGGTTACTAGGCTACTGGCGAATTAATTTTAAAATGGTGGAGGGAACCAAATTAAAATGAATTCAAAGTCTTGCTCATCATAATTAACGATTTTTTTAATTATGTGATTCTAATGATTAAAATGAATTTTAACCCACTCACTTTAATACTCAATGAAAATAAACTTACAGTACCAAATTTTGCTGACTAAAAAGTAACTTAGATATAGCTTTAACTACCAATAGTATTCCTTCAATACCAAAAAATGTGTTTTCTTCTAAAAAAAGTTATTTCTTGGGGCCGGAAGACATAAAGAAGAAAAATATTCAGAAATAGGGTGACACAATTTTCAAGGTAGTTAGTAGGTCACGAACTGGTATAAAAAAGTCAAAAGGCATATGTTTTTACTGTAACTAGACACAGTACTATAAAAAGCTATGTCTAGTATTTCTCAGTAAGCAGAACAACAAGGGTAATTTCTATTCACTGGTTGTGGAAACATATTTAGTGGTGTTATCTACTGGTACCTGGTGTGCAGATACGGTGGCAACTAATCATGTCTGCAATTCTTTGCTGGGGTTCCAAAAAATCTGACAACTTACTGATGGGGAGATTTACCTACATATGGGTAATAATACAAAGGTAACAACAGTTGTAGTAGGAGATGTCACTCTCAGTTTTGGTAGAGATTGAATTTTAATATTGAGATATTGTCTTTATGTACCTACCATTAGAAGGAACTTAGTTTCTATTTTTCTAGATTGGCTAAAGACAGATATTTAGTTTATTTTAATAACTTTGTAATTATTAAGGATAATAAATAGGTTATTTGTTCTGGTACATTGGTAGATAATATTTATATTAATACTCCACTCCCTCCTACACTACAACTAACTGAAATGAATAACACAACTAATTTATCATATAAGAGAAAATTTTCTTCTTTAATGAATCAAACGTTTTCTTTAGCACTTACGCTTAGGTCATATTAATCTAAGAAGGATAAATAGATAGGTAGCAGATGAACTTTTGAGTTCATTAAAAGTGGAACCACTTCCAGTCTGTGAATCTTGCTTAGAAGGTAAAATAACCAACAGACTCTTTTTAGCCAAAAGTTATAGAGCTAAAAAATCGTTTGAGCTAATTCATTCTGATGTGTGTGACTCTATGGAAATCTGGGTTAAAGGTGGCTTTGAATACTTCATTAGTTTCATTCATGACTACTCTAGGTATAGATACATTTACCTGATGCACCGTAAGTTTGAATATTTTGAGAAATTCAAAAAATTCAAGATGGATGCGAAGAAGCGTCTGGGTAAAAGTATCAAATCACTACGATCCGACCGTGGTGGGAAATACCTCTTTGGAGAGTTTAAGGATTACCTGTCATCAGAGGGGATTACATTCCAGTTGATTGCACCTGGCACTCCGCAGCAGAATGGTGTAGGAGAAAGAAAGAATAAAACTCTTATGGAAATGGTAATGTCCATGATGAGTTATTCAGGTTTACCTAATTCATTTTGGGGACTCGATTTAGAGACAATGGCTTACATTCTGAACTTAGTACCTTCTAAATCAGTACCTTCTACTCCTACAGAATTGTGGACCGGGCGTAAGCCTAATCTGAAACACATTCGGATTTGAGGGTGTCCAGCACATATGCTGAAAGGAAACGCGATTAAGTTGGAACCGAGGACATAAGTATATTTTTTTGTAGGGCATCCCAAGGGAACGAAGGGTGGTCTATTTTATAATCTTAAGGATCAGAAGGTCATTGTTAGTACCAATACTTGATTCTTGAAAGATGATTATATTAAGGACCATAAGCCCAATAGCAAAATTGTTCTTTAAGAACTAAGAAAAAATACCAATAGAACGAAAGAACATGTCATTGATATCTGATTACCTCGTCATAGTGGGAGGATTATCGGGACAAGTGCAAATCAAGAACAGGGTGCTGATGCACAAGGTTCAGATTCTGCACGGCGTGTCACTACTAGTACACAAATGCAGGTAGTAACTCATCGTAGTAGGAGGGTTGTTCATCAACTTGATCGGTATATGTTCTTGGGAGAGTCCTTTGATAAGATTCCGGTAGAACTAGATACCAAATCCTGTAACTACAATGAAGTACTTCGGGACAAAGATGCAGATTTTTGGCTAAAGGCTATGAATTCATAGATGAAATTTATGTATTCTAATCAGGTCTACAAACTTCTAAAACCACCCGAATGGATAAAATCTATTGGATGTAAGTGGATCTATTAGAGAAAAAAAGGAGCAGCCGAGAAGGTTGAAACCTTCAAAATTAGGCTTATTACTAAAAGGTTCACTCAAAAAGAAAGGATCGATTTTGAGGAAACCTTTTCGGAGGTAGTCATGCTTAAGTCTATCCAGATTCTCTTATCCATTGCTGCACATTTCAATTACGAAATCTGAAAGATGGATGTCAAGACAGCTTTCCTTAATGGAAGTCTTGATGAGTGCATCAATATGATACAACTAGACGGATTGATTGCAAAAAGCAGGGAGAACATGTTGTGCAAGCTTAAGAGTTCTATTTATAGGCTTAAGCAGGCATCGAGGTCTTAAAACACTCAGTTTAATCAAGTCATTAAGTCTTATAGTTTTGATCAAAGTCCGGATGAGTCCTGTGTGTACAAGAAGCGTAACGGAAGCGTAATGATCTTTCTAGTATTTTATGTAGATGATATCTTGCTCATCGAAAATGATGTGGGGGCATTATCTACGGTTAAAGTATAGTTATCTGTGCAGTTTGATATGAAAGACTTAAGAGAAGCCAATCACATTATTTGGATCAAGCTTGTACGAGATCGAATACAAAGGATGTTGTGCTCATCACAAGCAAAGTTTATCAATGATATCCTTGCTCATTTTAGCATGTAGAGTTCCAAGAAAGGATTTCTCCCTTTCAGGTATGGAATTACTCTGTCCAAGGATCAGTGTCCTAAGACACCTGATGAGATAGGGAAGATGAAGGCAGTTCTTTATGCTTCGGTAGTAAGAAGCCTCATGTAAGCTATACTTAGCACTAGACCCAACATCTGCTTTGCCGTTGGCATAGTTAGCAGATATCAGTCTAACCGAGGGCAAGAGCATTGGACTGCAGTAAAGAATATAATTAAGTACATGAAAAGAACTAAAGATTATATTTTGGTCTACCAGGCAGACAGTCTAGTACATTTGGAGTACACAGACTCATATTTTCAATCAGACATAGAACTTAAATCGGGAGATAATCTTGCAGATACTTTACAAAGAGCTTACCAGTTAAGACTTTTGAAAGTCATATAGGGAGCATAGGAGTCAGATATATGGCAGTATGGTTTTGAGTATAAGTGGGAGATTATTAGGATTGGTATACTGAAAATCCTATTTTTAGTATTTAATTTTATTTTAATAAAATTAATTTTCTATTTTATGAGAATCTTTATGAGTAATGTATGTATATTTTTTTTATTATGCATGAATGTCTAATATTCTGTATAGTATTTAATCTGGTGTGTAGAGTACGGCTTATACACAGAAGATCATATTTTAGGTTCTTACAGAATATAAGTTTTATGTTCACAGTTTAGATGGAAATGAACATACCATTGGTACGACTGTAGCATAGAGTTTTAGTAGTCCTATCTTGGTTATGGGGAACAAATAATAGTGTCATCTATTATTTCGACTCTCTGTGCTAGTACACTTTGTGTGTATTGAACGAAAAATTTAGGATAATTACTTTAATACTGACTGTATAAATTAATTCACGCCCTAAGATTATTACGAATAATGCTTTTCATCTTAATCCCGAACTAATTATTGATTTGCATATATTTAATATTCGTTGTTTTGATTCATTAGATGGTGCGATCTTATATGGGTCTATATTATCGATGAGTTGGATAGCGGTATTATTTATATAACAAATATTAATTATTGACGGAATCTACGTCCTAAAAAATTGAGATTGACAATACCTTTACGGAAGCTTATAAGTTTTGACCAAACCAAACCCTGTTGGTAGATTTGATTATCCGGCGATCAAATAAGTTAAGCGGAAGGGCTTAAAAAATATCAAGATGCCAATAAATTAAATTGTCGCGGATCAATTTTTTTTATTAATAAGTCTCGGGTCAATGTTGTATTTGTTTAACACTGTAAGTCAAGAAATCCTGATGCAATTGGGATACAAAAAACTGATACAGATTGAACCATTCCAGCTTATCTTTAAGCAGGAGACTGAAACTCTTTAGAGTTTCAATTCGATCATAAAGCCGGGATATATTTATCTTGCATTTAGTTTATTTCTTTATATATTAACTGCGTGTATGATAAATATTGATTTTATTTATCCTGTTAATTTAATTAATTTGAATATTTGGTTTCAATTAAAATGTTTTGTAATTAAAAATAAAATTAAGTTTTTTTAATAAACTAATTTTAATTAAATAAAAAAATTTAGATATTTTATTTTTTACAAAATATAACGTTTAAAAATGATTTTTTTTAAATCAGATATCTTGAAAAAAATGTGAGAATCAATTCAGAATTTTAAATTAATTAAATAAAAAATATTTAATCAAAATAAATAATTAATTTTTAAAAAATATGAGACGATAAATAAAATAAATAAATCACTTTAATCACTACCTTAACTGAAAAGTTAAAGAAAAAACTGTACATTTGTTAAATTTTATTTGTTACACATTTAAACACGAAAAGATGGTTTGATAAACAAGAATCTTTGGAATCATGTACACAGAAAGATATTTGAATCTTTCAGATCGTGTGATTTTCGAAATTAATAAATTTATTTTACCCTAAAAAATATTTTACAAATTTAAGTGGGAGAGAATTTATTTACAGATAATTCCCGCGGTCTCCATTACCAGTTTGTAGGCGATGCAATTAAACCCTGCATGTTGGCAGTAAGGCATTCCTCTCCATCGGACAGATTAATTGCGATATTTCCAGTACAAATCTACTTGAGGAATAATTCTGGATAATTGTTAGTGTTGATCACTTTTTCATCTGAAGGGTTCATTACGAAGCGATTGATTTGGGATTATGTGATATTTAACATTTAGTTGTATATAATAGTATCTTCTCCATCTGAGTCACTACTATTATATACTAGACCGAAACTATGTCAGCTATTTAATTTTACTTGGCATGGTCAGTTGCCTAGATAGTAAAATTAAAAAGAATTGGCATGTCTGGTCTTATGATGGATTAGTAGACGTCCACCCATCGTGACATGCTATTCTCACGTTACCAACCTACTGGCGAATTTATTTTTAAAATGGTAGAGGGAACCAAATTAAAATAAATTCAAAATTTTTGTCATCATAATTAACGATTTTTTAATTATGTAATTCTCATATTTAAAATGGTTTTCAACCCACTCGCTTTAATACTTAAAGAAAACAAACTAACGGGACTGAATTTTGTTAACTCAAAATGTAACTTGGATATAACTATAACTACAAATGGTATTCCTTCAATACCAGAAAATGTGTTTGTTTCTGAAAAAGATTCTTCCTCTGGGCTGAAAGGCATGAAGAAGAAAAATGTTCAGAAACAAGGAGACACGATTTCCAAGGTAGTTAGTAGGCCACGGACTGTTGTGAAAAAGCCAAAAGGCTGAAGTTTTCACTGCAATCAGATCCGACATTGGAAAAAGTTATGTCTAGTATTTCTCAGAAGGCAAAACAAACAGGGTAATTTCTGTTAACTAGTTATGAAAACATGTTTAGCGGTATTATCTGTCGGTACTTGGTATGTAGATACGGGAGCCACTAATCATGTCTGCAATTAATTGCAGGGGTTCTAAAAAATCTGACAACTTAGTGATTGAGTGATTTACCTTTATATGGGCAATAATACAAAGGTAACAGCAGTTGCAGTAGGAGATATCACTCTCAATTTTGGTAGAAATCGGGTTTTAATATTGAGAGATTGTCTTTATGTACATTTCATTAGAAAGAACTTAGTTTCCGTTTCTAGATTGGCTAAAGACAGATATTTGGTTTATTTAAATAACTTTATAGTTATTGAGAATAATTAATGGGTTATTTGTTTTGGTACATTGGTGGATGATCTTTATATTATTACTCTAATATCTCCTACACTGCAACTGACTGAAACGAATAATACATCTATATTACCATATAAAAGAAAGTTTCCTTCTTTAATGAACCAAATGTTTCTTTGGCACTTACGCTTGGGTCATATTAATCTAAAAAGGATAAACACACTGGTAGCAGATAGACTTTTGAGTTCATTGGAAGTGGAAGCACTTCTAGTATGCGAATCTTGCTTAGAGAATAAGATTACCAAGAGGTCCGATTCAGCTAAAGGCTATAGAGCTAAAGAACCATTGAAGCTGGTTCATTCGGATATGTGTGGTCCTATGACAATTCGGGCTAGAGGTGGCTTTGAGTATTTCGTCAGTTGCATTGATGACTACTCAAGGTATGGATACATTTACCAGATGCATCGTAAGTCTGAATGCATTGAGAAATTCAAAGAATTCAAGGTGGAGGCGGAGAAGCATCGGGGTAAAAGTATCAAATCACTACGATCCGACCATGGTAAAAAATATCTCTTTGGAGAGTTTAAGGACTACTTGTCATCAAAGGGGATTACATCCTAGTTAACTGCACCTGACACTCCAAAGAAGAATGGTGTAGCAGAAAGAAGGAATGGGACTTTTATGGAAATGATAAGGTCAATGATGAGTTATTCAAATTTACCCGATTCGTTTTGGGGACTCGCTTTAGAGGCATCAGCTTACATTCTGAACTTAGTACCTTCTAAGTCAGTACCTTCTACTCCTATAGAATTGTGGACCGGGTATAAGTCTAGTCTGAAACACATTCGAATTTGAGAGTGTCCAGCACATGTGCTGAAAGAAAATGTGGGTAAGTTGGAACCGAGAACGGAAGTCTGTTTCTTTGTGGGGGTATCCAAAGGGAACGAAGAGTGGTCTATTTTATAATCCTAAGGATCAGAAGATCATCGTTAGCACCAATGCCCAATTCTTGGAAGAGGATTATATTATGGATCACAGGCCCAAAAGCAATATTGTTCTAGAAGAACTAAGAGAAAATACCAGTAGAACAGAAGAACAAGTCACTGATATTCCATTACCTCAATGTAGTGGGAGGATTATCGGGACAGGTATAAATCAAGAACAATGTGCTGATGCACAGGGTTCAAATTTTGCGCAGCCTGTTACTGCTAGTACACAGACATAGGTAGTGCCTCGTCATAGTGGGAGTGTTGTTCATTAACCTAATCGGTATATGTTCTTGGGAGAGTCGTTTGACAAGATCCCAACAGAACTGGATATCGAGCCCTGTAATTGCAATGAAGCACAACACGACAAAGATGTAGATCTTTGGCAAAAGGTTATGAATTCAGAGATGGAATCTATGTATTCTAATCAGGTCTGGGAACTTGTAGAACTACCCGAAGGGATAAAATCCATTCGATGCAAGTAGATCTACAAGAGGAAGAGAGGAGTAGACAGAAAGGTTGAAACCTTCAAAGCTAGGCTTGTTGTTAAAGAGTTCACTCAGAAAGAAGGAATCGATTATGAGGAAACTTTTTTGCCAGTAGCCATGCTTAAGTCTATCCAGATTCTGTTATCTATTGCCACACATTTCGATTATGAAATTTGCCAAATGAACGTCAAGATAGCTTTTCTTAACGGAAGTCTTGATTAGTGTATCTATATGATACAACTAGACAGATTTATTGCAAAGGGCCAAGAGCACATGTTGTGCAAGCTTAAGAGATCCATTTATGAACTTAAGCAAGCATTGAGGTCTTGGTACACTCGGTTTGATCAAGTTATAAAGTCCTACGGTTTTGATCAAAGTTCGAATAAGTCCTGTGTGTATAAGAAGTGTGACAGAAGTGTGGTAATCTTCTTAGTACTTTATGTAGATGATATCTTTGCTCGTCGAACACGATGTGGGGCATTATCTACGGTTAAAGCATGATTAGCACATATCAGTCTAATCTAGAGTAGGAGTATTAGACTGTGGTAAATAATAAAATCAAGTACCTAAAAAGGACTAAGGATGGTATGTTGGTTTATCAGGCAGAGAGTTTAGTACCTTTGGAATACACAGACTCAGATTTTCAGTCAGACATAGAGCTTGCATCAGGAGACAACCTTGCAGATCCTTTACAAAGAGCTTACCGGCTAAGACTTTTGATAGTCATGTAGAGGGCATGGGAGTCAGATGTATGGCAGCATGGTTTTGAGTATAAGTGGGAGATTGTTAGGGTTGGTATACTGAAAATCATATTTTTAGTATTTAATTTTATTTTAATAAAATTAATTTTCTATTTTATGAGAATTTTTATGAGCAATGTATGCATATCATTTCTTTGTTATGCATGGATGTCTAATATTTTGTATAGTATTTAATCTGATGTGTAGAGTACGACTTACACATAAAAGATCAGATTTTATGTTCTTGCTGAATATAAATTTTATGTTTACAGTTTAAATAGAAATGGACATACCATCGGTACGACTGTGGCACAGAGTTTTTAGTTGGCCTGTCTTGGTTACGGGGAACAGATTATAGCGTTGTCCATTGTTCCGACTCTCTGTGCTAGTACACTTTTTGTGTATTGAACGAGACATTTTTGGTAATGAATTTTATACTGACTATATAAATTAACTCGCACCCCAAGGTTATTGTGAATAGTGCTTATCCTCTTAATCCTGAAATAATTATTGATTTGCGTATATTTAATATTCGTTGTTTTGATTCCTTAGAGGGTGCGATCTTATATGGATCTATATTCTCGGTGAGTTGGATAGCAGTATTATTTATATGAAAAATATTAATTATTGATGAAATTCACGTCCCGAAAGATCGAGATTAACGATATCCCCTTAAGGAAGCTTATAAGTTTTGACCGGGTCAAACCCTACAAGTGAATTTAATTATCCAGCGGTCAAATAAGTTAAGCGGAAGGACTTAAAGAATATAAAGATGTTGATTATATTAAATTGTCAGTAATTAAATTTAATTAGCCGGTATTGGGAATCTTAATGTGGGAAAAAATGGTAAGCATTTAATAAGAGAAGCTTAATGCAAGAAGGTCTTGAGATTATGGGTCAGAGTGAAATTATAGTTCTTTAGTGGTGTGAACTGTAATTTAGTATTTTATAAAAATTGCAGAAACTGCTACGTCTTTCCATAATTGCAGAAATCACTGGTAGGTGTCTGTGTTCCACTGGAAGTCTTACTCATAATTACTCTTCAAGTCCATGCTGTAGTCCTATATATATGCGGGTAGACTGAACCAGTTTTATATTGATATATATCATAATTTGTCTTTTAAGACTACATATATCCAGATTATGTCGGGACGAGTTCTAGATAGTCTGTAGCCCACACTACGTTCGAGGATTGCGTAAGAGAATACAGTAAAAGATTTGACAAGCGCTTTAACTCGTAATCAAATTGTAGTTGAACAATCGATCGACAAATGGTATTCTTCTAAATTAACTTTGGCTGCATGGGTTTTATTTTGTTTGTTCGACATCAGAAGTTTTATCTGGAGCCCATTTCGGCGTTTGCCCGTCCAATTAATTTTTTTATCGAAAATTGTTTATAAAATAATGATCTTGACAGTTTTACCTCTAACAGACGATATCTTACTCAATGGAAATGATGTGGGGGAATTATCTACGGTTAAAGTATAGTTATCTGGGTAGTTCGATATGAAGGACTTGGGAGAAGCCAGTCACATCCTTGGGCTTATAACAAGCAAAATATATCGATGATATCTTTGCTCGTTTTAGCATGCAGGATTCCAAGAAAGGATTTTTTTTCTTTCAGGCATGGAATCACTAAATCCAAGGATTAGTGTCCTAAGACACCTGATGAGATAGAAAAGATGAGCGCGGTTCCTTATGCTTCGGTAGTAGGAAGCCTCATGTATGCTATGCTTTGTTTCATGCCCCAAAATCCAGGGTCACGTGAAACACTCAACAAACCACCAGTTTGTAAAATGACAGGATTTTTACTGATAAAATAATTAACCAAAAAATAATACAGCTTTTGGAAAAAAATGAGTATCGAAGGTTCACTCTCAGAGCAACATGCATACCTATCCATACAGTTATAATATACAACCTCAAGACCTACAAAACATGCCCCTTCAGAAATAGGCGACACACACACACACACATATATATATATATATATATATATATACATGTTTACATAATAAAATGGAAAACTATACAATAGTTTTCCTGTCACTAGGGGCATAGCTAGATCAACTCCATGTGATTATCAACACCTGAAAAAAGTTTTAACAAATCCCACAACGTGAGCCAAAGCCCAATAGAAACAGACTATGATGCATTAAAGCAAGATATGCAATCACATTGTTTAAACTTAACTCAACCACATGAGTATCAAAACAGTTTTACTGCATAAAATCCCAAGTTTTCCATCCTCAAAACCAAGCATTTCAACAATTCAAATAACGTTACACAGTTAAAGAAAAATAGTAACTAAAACGTTATTTTCCACTCTGATCACACAACCGAGGAAAGAAAACATGAATCCTATGTACCGACTCCGTCACAAAGTGACAGAGGTAATAACTATAGACACCTGTCCATTACCCATTCTTGAATCATTTAAGACCTATTAGGTAATGATAAGTTCTATAAGGGAACACCACAACGTAACTGCTTGATTTACGGGGCTAAAATCCGAGGGTATAAAGCACCCACCACTTAATTTACGGGGATTAACCCGAATGTACAAAACACCTACTCTGTGCACATTTTCGGACTTCCACCGAGGGTAATTCGTGCTAAATACCTGCTATCCCGGTACATCTGTAGAATCATTTAAAAATCAACTCGTAGCTCCACTACGAAAATATTTCCATAATTATACATTGAATATGTATAAAGATCCTTCCAACAACATGGAAATGAACAAAAATATTTTTAAAAAAAATATTTTTCCTCTTTTTCAACAAAATATTTTAAAATTGAGACTCAACACCAAGGGTTAGCTCCAAACCTCCAAAACACAAAGCGTCGAGATTTTCACAAATCCTCCATTTTCAAAACCATCTTTGAAAACAAAACATCCACAAATCATATGATGTAATAAACTAAGAAAAGCATAAAACATGCTTTTTATTCCCAAAAAATAAGGTTTAAACATAAATATGACATTTAAAGCATTTTTAACATGTGAAAAAATATATAATTGCACGTAGCACCTTTTAAAGACAACATAGTCTAGGATCCTACCTTAGAGAGCCAAAAGCTCGACGCCTCAAAAACTAAACTTCGTCGAAACGAGATTTTTTCAGGATGAATGCAAAGCTCTCGGCACGAATAACAAGGATCTTCTATCCAACCACCAAAAACTAAGCTCTGGGCCTCCCGAAAGCTAGAGAAAAAGGTGTAGAGGAAGAGATAGACTTGAAAAAGATTTTTTTGGCTCAAAAACCAAGGCTGCCAGACTTTATAGATATTTGCGCCAGGTTGTCACTGTTCGAGCGAACAGGCCACTGCTCGAGCGGTCCTTACCGACATAACACACTGTTATACCCCGCTTGTTCCCCGTTCGATCCTGCTCGAGCGGTTCCCACCGACCTAACTCTCTGTTATAGGCCCGCTCGAGCGGACAGACCACTGCTTGAGTGGCCATCGTCGGGTGGAAAACTGAATTAAAGGGTCAAAACCAAACAAGCCTGACCAAAACCCGAGAAAGCGCAAAACACATCTACACATGCTATTCTACAACAATGAAGCATAACCCATTCATCGAAAATATACGTATAACAAAACGGAACACGTCAAGAAAACATATATATCTATCAAAAAGAAACACAACTGGGTCTCACAACTCTCCCCCCTTAAGGAATTTTTCCCCCGAAATTCACTACAAGGTCATGAGATAAACAACTCTGGGTATCTAAGTCGAACCCCATACTCAAGCTCCCACGTCGCTTTCTCAACCCCCTGATGAAGCGAAAGGACCTTAACATAAGCAATTGTTCTCCCTCTCAATACTTGCTCCTTCGTTTCTAAAATCTTTACTGGCCATTCCTCATATGTAATACCCTCATCTACCTGCAACGCAACCCAATCTAGAACATGCGATGGGTCTGGCTTATACTTCTGAAGCATGGAAACGTGAAACACGTTGTGCACAGATGTCAACTGAGGTGGTAACGCTAGACGATACACTACCTCCTTAACCCTGTCAAGGATCTCAAATGGTCCAATGAAACGTGGTGATAGCTTCCCGCTATGACCAAACCTCATTAAACCTCTATGTGGCGAGACCTTTAGGAACACATGATCCCCACTGCAAACTCCAACAGTCTCCTCCTCTGATCTACATAGCTCTTCTGGCGACTCTGTGCTATCACTACATGCTGACGAATCACAACACTCTTCTCCGTTGTCTCCTCGACTAAGTCGGGTCCCAAATTGGTGGTCTCTCCCACATCTGTCCAATATACCAGTGACATACACGGCCTACCATACAAAGCCTCATACGGTGCCATCTCAATACTAGACTGATAGATGTTGTTGTATGCAAACTCTGCTAACGGTTGATGATCCTCCCAAGAATCCCAAAAATCAAGTACATAGGCTCTCAACATGTCCTCTTAAATCTGTATGGTCCTCTCAGATTGACCGTCTGTCTATGGGTGAAAAGATATGCTAAAGGTCAAGCTCATTCCCAAGGCCACCTGAAGACTCTACCAAAAACGCGATGTAAAGCGTGGGTTTTGATCAGAAACAATAGTCTTAGGTACTCCGTGTAGTCAGACTATCTCCCAGATATACAACTTACCCAATCTGTTCACTGAATCCTTCACCCGAATAGGAAGAAAATGTGCAGACTTCGTTAACCTATCAACCTATCAACCACAACCCAAACAGCATCGTGCCTCTTCGGCGATCGAGGAAGTTTTGATACAAAATCCATCGTGACGTTCTCCCACTTCCACTCAGATATCGATAACAGTTGTAACAATCCTGCCGGTCTCTGGTGTTCTTCTTTTACCTGCTGACAAGTAAGGCACCGAGACACAAGTTGGATCACGTCCCTCTTCATTCCCATCCACCAGAACTAACGGCGCAGATCATGACACATCTTTGTGCCTCCTGGATGCACTGTAAGACATGAATGATGAAAATCATGTAGCATCTCAGCATGGCACGACTCTGGTATAAATAATCTCCCTGTCAATTGCAAACTCTAATTTGGGTTCACAACCCATCCCCCATGTCCTTCCTACTGGCATTGCGGTCTCGTATCATCTGAGCTTCTTGATCTGTTTGCTGAGCCTCTAGCACGTGTGCAACCAAGGCGGGCCGTGAAGCTACTGAATATAAGGTCGCACCTCTCATTGTCTCCCTGAGACACATATCAAACTTCCCAACCTCTCCAAGCATATCCTACTCGCGTATAGCCACAGAAGCTAACGAATCATGAGATCTCCTACTAAGAGCATCGGCCACAACATTGGCCTTTCCCGGGTGGTACTGCAAGTCAAAGTCATAGTCTTTCAACAATTCCATCCATCGTCGTTGGCGTAGATTCAAGTCTTTCTGTAAAAATAAGTATTTTAAGCTCTTGTGATCAGAGAAAACTTCAAAGTGCTCACCATATAGATAATATCGCCATGTCTTTAAAGCGAAGACCACGGCTGCCAACTCCAGATCGTGTGTCAGATAATTCTTCTCGTGGGTCTTCAACTGTCGAGATTCATAAGCCACAACCTTACCTCCCTACATCAAAACGTAACCCAGATCATCGTGTGATGCGTCACAGTACACCGTGTAACCTAAACCTCTCTCAGGAATAATCAGCACTGGTGCACTGGTCAATCTCCTCTACAACTCCTGGAAAGCCGACTCACAGGACTCACTCCACACAAACATGACTTCATTCCTCATATGGCGCATCATCGGTGCTGTAAGCCTACAAAAATCCTTCACGAACCGCTGGTAGTAACCTGTAAGACCCAAAAAACTACGAATCTCAAAGACATCCTTCGATCGCTCCCAATCTATCACGGCATCAGTCTTCGACGAATCCACCGATACCCTATCTTTCGACACCATGTCTCCAAGAAATCTCACCTTTAACATCCAAAACTCGCACTTCTCGAACTTTGCATACAAGCGATGCTCTCTCAGAAGCTGTAGGACAATATGCAGATGCTCCTCATACATCTCCTTCGTGGGTGAATAGATAAGGATATCGTCCACGAACACAACCACAAAGCTGTCTAAATATGGGTGGAAAATACAATTCATCAAACCCATAAACGTCGCAGGAGCATTCGTTAAATCGAACGGCATAACCAGAAAATCATAGTGACCATAACAAGTTTGAAAGGCAGTCTTTGCTATGTCCTCATCCTTAATCCTCAGTTGATGGTATTCAGACCTCAAGTCAATCTTTGAGAAGCAGCTCGACCCCTTTAACTGATCAAACAAGTCATCAATCATTAGCATAGGATACTTGTTCTTCACTGTTACCTAATTCAGCTTCCTGTAGTCTATGCACAGTCTCAAGGACCCATCCTTCTTCTTCGCAAAAAGAGCTGGAGCTCCCAACGGCGACGTACTCGGCCGTACAAACCCTTTGTCAAGCAACTCCTGAAGCTGTACTTTGAGTTCTCGCAACTCAGCTGGTGCAAAATATAAGATGGTATAGAAATGGAAGCAGCTCCAGGAATAAGATCAATAGAGAACTCCACATCACGCTCGGTGGCAACTCGAATAGATCGTCAGGAAAGACATCTGGATAGTTGCTAACCACATGGGGTAACTCCTCTTGAACCCCAGCTGTCTCATCCAACCTGAGAGCAGAAAAGAGGAAACCCAAGTTTTCTCGATTCCAAACAACACCGGGCATAAACACCAAGCCCACATCCCAATCACCCACAAAGCAAAGGCAGTCACCCTCTGACGTACAGATTGACACTCTCCGTCGCTCACAATCTATAAAGGCACAGTAGGTAGTCAGCCAGTCCATCCCTAGGATGACATCAAATGTGATTATGTCTAGAATGATAAAGTTAAACTCTATACAACGACCGACGACTCCTAACTCACAGGATCTGTAAACTCTACTCAACACCACATTTTCACTGACTGGGGTCTCTACGCTCATTACACTACCCAATGAGTCTGTCTCTAACCCTAATGCAGATGCAAAAGTAGAGGAAATAAAAGAATGTGATGCTCCCGTGTCGATAAGAATATTGGCTCATGATCTGTAGACTAGGAGAGTACCTCTGATCATGGATGGAGTAGCTAATCGAGCACAACTGGTGCTTTGGAAGCACTGGGATCTACAAGAACATAAGCTCTGGTCTGCAGTGCTCTGGCTTGCCCACTATAACCCTGGGCCGTTGACTGCCTCACAGACTGTGCTGAGGCACCTCCTTTTGCAAACCTAGATGTTTGAGCCCTAGGTTGCTGTGGAGTTATTCGTCTTTGGGCAGATGGAGCAACTAATGCTCCCGTCACACTCTGAACACTCCCTCCTTGGGGACAGTATCTGCGAATGTGTCCAGACTGATCACACTCAAAACACGCTGGTGAGTCTCTCCCCTGTAACTAGACGGGCGCTGGACTCTAAACCTGGCCCTTCTGCGGGCACTTAGGTGAACGATGCCCTGGCAATCCGCATCAATAAAAAATAAGCTTCCTCTGCTCTGGCCTTCTTGTCGAGGCTACTAAAAGTGCGAGTGTGGATAACTGTGGCTAATATGAATGCACAGACTAAGAACTCGGACTAAACGACCTTCGGCGCTTGTTCCTGCGCCCCTAAAGCTGTGTACCTCCCTTACTCTGCTGGCTCTTACTCTCACTAGCTCTGCAGCTCTCCGCCATCGAGTTCTCTACTTGGATAGCAGCTTCTACCATCTCAATGTAAATACACAAACCCAATGCTGCAATTCTATCCTTGATGGAAGGTCGAAGGCCCCTTTCAAACCTTTTGGTGCGCAACTCCTCTGTTGACACCATCTCAGGTGCAAACTGCGATAGATTTGCGAACTTGATTTCATACTGGACCACTGCAAGGTTCCCCTAAACAAGGCAAAGAAACTCCTCTCTGTATGTATCTCTTGAAGAACTCGAGAAATACTTTTCCATAAAGGCTCTAGTAAAATCAGTCCACGTACCATCTACCATGGTTTTAGCAAACATCCACCACTCTCTTGCTTCCTCCCGAAGTTGGAACGCCACCAACTTAACCTGCAAAGCATCCTCCTCAATCTCCAAAGTCTCTAAGATCGTCGTGGTTACTTCCAACCACTCAGTAGTGGCTTTGGGGTCTGGCTCCCCAGAAAAGGTTGGAGGATCGAACCGCTGGAATTCCCTCATAGCCACAGAGGCCCTTAGCTCAGGGGCCCGCACTCCAGCCCTAGATGCCTCAGCCATTGCTCTCATTGTAGCAAGCATCTACTGTATAAAGTTAGTACTGCCCACCTGTTCCTGTGGGGCATGGACATCCCCTTCTTCCGAAACTTGGACATATGCACGACCTTGGCCACGGCCTCAGCCACAACCCCGTCCCCATCCTCCCCGTGTGGACATAATTCTATATGAAGACAATATAACAGGATAAGCTTCATACAGCATGTTACGTAAAGACATAACACACATAAGCATGCTAACACATAGCCACTTAAGATTATGCACACATCTCACATACCGAGGAGAATCAACAACACGGACGCGTCAATTTGGATAACCTATTTAGATTCCTTGCTAGAACACATGTCGGCTAAACGCATTTCTAACTTGGCTTCCAAATTTGTTAATCCAAAAGCCCGAAGGCTAGACTAATCCATCCTAAGACCTAATCTCCATACCCACATATACTCCAATTATCATGATTAACAAGCTATCAGCATGTCATGAAAGCGCTTAAACACAAGCAAGTAAGCATACACAATCATCCTCACTATGTGATGTACCCTCTTTTTATGGCTCTTAGGTATTCAAACCCAGAGTTCTGATACCAAGTTGTCACGCCCCAAAATCCAAGGTCACGTAAAACACCCAACAAACCACCAGTTTGTAAAACGACAGAATTTTTATTGATAAAATAACCATCCAAAAAATAATACAGCTTTTGGAATAAAAATATTATCTAAGGTTCACTCTTAGAGAAACATGCATACCTGTCCATATAGTTATAATATACAACCTTAAGACTTACAAAACATGTCTTCAGAATTAGACGACA